>CM040423.1:146218249-146338249 GCA_022702705.1 Papilionanthe hookeriana x Papilionanthe teres | reverse complement strand
CACACACATTCATGCACACATCCACGCATGCATGCATGCGCGCGCGCACACACACACACACATACATACATGGCGTCATCATCAATATATTGTATCATCATCAATATATATATATATATATATATATATATATATATATAAACCCAATGGCGGCGTCGTAGTCTCTCGACTTCGCTAAGGTTTCGCCTCATGGCGAACCCTAGGTACCGTTACCGCAGTTTATCGCATCGCTCCTCTCCTCTGCTTGCGTCTTCTTTGGCGTCGTCGCTTTCGTCGTTCTTCACTGCAGACAGAACGAAGCGATCCTTTTGGCTTCGTAGTGATCGCTCGTTCCCCGGATCACAGCATCTTTCTCTGGACGGCTGTGCCAGAGCGTCTGCTCCGTGCCGCTGTCCTGCACTTCAGTGTATACCTGCGTCTCTTTTGCAGGAGTCGGCAGATCCCGCGACCCTGTGCTTCATCTGTGAACCTGCAACGACTTTGACAACTACAGTGTTGTGAGATGGCCTCGGGTCGTTCTTACGCCGACGCCCTCGTCGGCGATAACTCCGTTCGCGCCCCTTCACGTTCCAACATATTCCCTCAGAGATTCCATGATACATTCGCGCAAGGCGTTGAGATCAGGTTACTCAAAAAAGCATCCTGTAAAGATGGCAAACCTGCAATCTTTCTTAGTGATGAAGAGATCTTCATCCTAGCCGCACCCTGCAGGTTGTTTCTAATAGGTAAATTCCTCTACGGTAACCATAAACTCGAACTGATCCGTAAGGAATTTGAGCAAATGAAGCTAAATGGAAGTTGGAAGGCTGGAAGACTGGATGGTCGGCACGTTCTCATCCAATTGATGGATGATGGAGATTACACCCAAGTGTTTGCTACAACAACACTTCGCATAGACAATCAGGTGATGAAGGTGCTGAAATGGACGGTGGATTTTGATCACCGCACAGAACCTCCCATCATTCATGTTTGGCTACGCTTCCCAGATTTGCAGGTTCACCTTTACGATCAAGAACTTCTATTTACTTTTGCAAAAATATATGGCACACCACTCCAAACTGATTCGCCTACAGAAAATCTAATCAGATCTTCCGAGGCTAGAATATTGATAGAACGGGACATTACGTCACCCTTCCCGAAAGTGATATGGATTGGTACACTCGCATCGTGGCTTTTAAGAACGCAAGTAACTTCGAACAGTACGCTCTTTACTGCACCCACTGTCGTATGTTTGGACACTCACCAACAGTGTTACCACCTGCATCCGAATCTCAATCCTCCACGCACAAATGTTACTGGGTCACACATTCCTGCGACGAATATACCCTCTTCATCACTACCTGTGATACCTACTACAACACCTACGTCGGACATGGCGCAAAAGTTTAATGATACTGATTATGAGCAGGTTTATAAGGATCAATTGTTGGAGTGTCAGGTGGCTGTACCTAGAAGGCAGGATGCGGTCGCTGCCCCTTCTTCTCAGCCTTCTTCTCCTGGAGTAGCAACTACTATGGAGGGAGCTAAGGCTTCCCTTCCTGACGTGATTGAACATAGGGAACAAGCGAACGCTCACATTCAGAGGACGGAAAATGTGCATACTACTATCGAGGGTGAATCACTGTCAAACAGTAGCTTTGTTACTGCTACCACACAAACACTGGAACTTATCGCTGCATCTGTCTTTCCTCCTACGGTTCAGACCGACAAGTCTTCTGAAGAAGAATGACAAGTGTATACCTCCCGACGAAGAAGAAGGCTGAAGTACTATCCACCTCGAAATTTAATAGATGATATTTTGGTCTCCCACAGCAATGGAGAAACACTTCAGAGTTTGATTTCTGATGCGCTACAAAAACCAGGGGTAGAGGGAAGCATTGGCGATCTCGTCCTCTTTAGTTGTTTATCTCTCTTTTGTTCTATCTTTTGTATCTCTCTGTTTGACCTTTATTTATTTTTTATTTCTTATGAGTCGAGCTCAATTTATTGGGCCCTCTCATACTACTTGTTGTGTACCCCTTTTTATTTCAATGAATTAGGCTCTAGGGCTCTTTTTAAATATATATATATATATATATACATGGCGTCATCAGTGGGTAGCTCCATCAGGCGAAACCTAGCGGTGAATCTTTGATTCTCGATTTCGTCGGTCTCGTCGCGCACGACGACAAAGGTTTTCCAATCCTTGGCTCATGGTATCGTTTCGAGGTGTGGTCCGTTCGTCGTCTCCCTTCATCGTTTTTGCCGAGTCGTTTTTGTCAAGCTCGAGGATAAAGTTCCGCCACACTTCATCGTTTTCGTCAAACTAGAGGACAAAATTCTAATTTCTTTGGCATCAACTCACACGAATTCCCGTCATCTGTTTATGTTTCTGTTTTTAACGCCGAGCTTGAAGAAGTAGGGGCTCCTCCCCGACGACAGAGTTCAGTCGCCCCTTCCACTTCTCTGGTAATTCATTCCTACGCCACCACCCTCCCCGGTGATAACCCTGCTCCTGCCACTCTTTCGAATATGTTCTCGCAGCGATACCACGATGTTTTTACTTTTGGCGTTGAAACCGTGTTTCTCAAAAAAGCACCCGTAAAAACGGTAAACCTGTAATCTTTCTCACAGAAACTGAGATCTCCACCGCAGCTAGGTCGTGCTGACTGTTCTTAATAGATAAGTTTCTTTATGGAAACCCTAAACTCGAGCTAATTCAAAAGGATTTTAAGTAAATGAAGCTGAAAGGGAGTTGGAATATTGGTAAATTGGACAGCCGGTATATTTTCATTCAATTATCAGATGATGAAGACTACGCCTAATAGTTTGCGAGAAGACTCCTTCAAATAGATAACCCAGTGATGAAGGTTTTAAAATGAACTATAGATTTTGACCCTCGTACTGAACCTTCTACCATTCCTGTTTGGCTGCGCTTCCCAGGTTTGAAGTTCCACCTTTACGATCAAGAGCTCATATTCGCCTTAGCTATGGTGTACAATAAACCTCTCAAAGCTGATACACCTACAATGAATCTAACTCGGTCTTCTGAAGCAAGAATTTTGATTGAACGATATATTACTTTACCTTTTCCGGGAGAGATATGGGTTAACACACAACATCAGAAATTTTGGCAGTAAGCAGAACTCGACTAGATACCTCTTTACTGCACCCACTAGCATATGTTTGGACACTCCCTTTCTCAATGTTATCATTTGCATCTGAATCTAAAACCTTCAAGTAAAAATGTTATTGGGTCTGCCCCACTTCATACCTGTCCCTCTTACACTCCCGAGTGCATTCCACCGACTATTGAAACACTGGTTAACACGCTGCCACCTCTCCCTCCCACTACCGGAGACAATACAGTTTATGTTCTTCCGACTGATGTATTGGCAGATGGTTCAGTTGGGCATCATATAGCTTCTATCACTGTCGAAAATAATACTACAAGATCCTTACCTCCAAAGAATATTGTTCGGTCCGATAATCAGGAAAGCATTGCAACTCCACATCCTCGGGAAGCATCAGGTGTTAAAGAGACATGTTTACCACCTCTTCATAATGAGAATGTTGTTACTGTTAGTCAGGAGCAAGTGGCTCATTCTCTTCTTCATGGCCGACAATATGTTGACCACACTGATCAGAAGAGCCAGTCTTCAGATGAGGAATAACAGGTTTACACATCTAGGAGGAAGAAGAAGAATGGAGCTTAGGAACTTAAAGGATGATACTTTAGTTACTTCGTGTAATGGCACCACACTCAGCAATTTGTTAGCTGGCTCCGTTCCTAGAACCAGAGGCAGAGGCAAGACTAAGCTGGCTCGCCCCTAGCAACTTGTTTTCTGTGAGTTTTTGAATTTTTGAGTTTTGTGTCTTATCTTTTTTGGGATATTAGAATGTGTGTATCGTATGGACAGTGCGCCTTTATTGGGTCTTCTCATACAACATCCATAAAAATTGCATGGATCTGGGCGCTTCGTTACACCGTAATCAATCACATCATTACACCGAATGTAGAGTGTTGAGTGCGTCATTACACCATATTTAGGGTGTCATTACAACATATTTGGGTGCACCTTTATACCGTATTCAAGCTGCATTGTTATACCATATGTAGGATGATTGTTATGTCACGGTGTTCACCGACATCAAGAAAAAGGAGGCAACCAGTAGTGGTTGACGATGGTCAGTAGCTATGAAGGACGGAAGTTATAGCTGAGTCTTCGAATTCAGAACAACTCCCGAATTTCACTCCTTCGAGTCCCAAACTCCCCAGGTTTCGGCCCCCTTTCTGAAAGAACATTGGGCTCTATTTATAGATTTTGGGATTTACAACATCCATAAATATTGCATGGATCTGGACCACTCCATCAGACAGCCACGAACAATTCCTTTGATCAAATGCATTATAGGACAGTTAAGCACCTTAATTATGTCGAAATTGAGTGATCTTGGGCTTGATAGATTCTCGAAATAGTGTGATGTCTCACCAAGATACTCGATTGACTATAATTTTGTCAAATTTGGAATCCATTGACTTTCCAAAAGTGATTTAGGGTCTGTTTGGGGCAATTGTAGCTGTTTAAAGAAGCAACTATGAAGTTGTTATTCAAAAGCTGCGGTGGCTATTACAAATTCTTTTTTTTTTTTGAAAAAGTCAGTCCGTAGCTTTGTATTTGCCACCAAAAGTAGCCAAGTCTGGTGGAAGAACGCCGCTTTCAGCTACAGTTTTTTGAGAAGGCAATCAAAACAGTTTTGCCAAACAGAAAAAACTACTGTGTAGCATCGCACTGCCACTACAGCACCGCCCCAAACGCACCCTTAATGGCTTGATCTAGGCCTGATTTGTCTCGAATTAGATCAATTTTGGTATCATTGCGTCTATCACGCTGAGTCAGTCAGTTTAACTATATGCTTGTTAATATCAAAGTTTATGATGATTTTTAATTTGAATTTGAATGTTCCTTGCTCAAAAAATGCCTCAAGATTCGTGCCAAAAATGCCTCAAAATTCGTGCCAAAATTTGTTGATAACCTATCAAAAGTAGTATATATATATATTAATTATAGAAGTGCAATTAGCTTTTACGTCAAAGAGATAAATGATGCTCAAATAGAAATTTAGCAAGCATGAGCTCCTAATTTTGTTGATGCCAAACTGTGGATCACTAGTGAAATATTTGTATTGAAGTATCCCATCTTACTTACATGTAGGTACTAAAACAATTTGGATGGACAAATCATTCTACCTTAGAGAAAAATGATAAAAGTACGAAGTAAATACTCTCGAAATGTTAATTTCTGAGAAATAAATGGAGCAACAACAAAAAATAAAAATCACACATCATGCTTTGACAACAAGAAATATGTTTATAGAGGCCATAAGAGATTCAAAAATATTATGCATTCAATTAAGAATGGCATGATCAGAAGATTACTAATTGGGATATTTCATAATGCCATTTTGATCCATAGATGTGCTAGAGTGAGAGAGATTGTGTTAGACCGGCGCCTGAGGGCAATCTAGTACCTTTATTAGTTATTATTGTGGGGGTTTCAATATGGTATGTTATGCTAAGGGTTGAGTTATGCTATGAGATTATTGTCTTGAGGAGTTAATGTTTGGGCGAGATCACCTACCTCTCGAATTGTAAGCGTTAGGGTTAAGGATTGGAAGTAACCGCCTAAACTCCTCTGAAGAAGAAGAAGAAGAAGAAGAAGAAGAAGAAGAAGAAGAAGAAGAAGAAGAAGAAGAAGAAGAAGAAGAAGAAGAAGAAGAAGAAGAAGAAGAAGGGAATGAACCATATAACCATGCATGAATTAAGCCAAGCCAAGGTGGCACCAAAGTGGTATGTATAAGCCTTGGTCCTAAAATAGCTGTTGATGCCTGATTAATTAGCAAGCATGGATTTGATTCGCACATAAAACACTAACTTGATTTATAAATAGAAAAAGGGTTTATTTTCCTATCCTATAACAACAATCAATACACAATTGCAGAATTAAAAGATCAATAAATTATAATAAAAAAAAAATCTCTTAAAAAATCTGGCAAGGACAAAACCATATGGTTTAGCCTAAACAAAAAATTTCACTAAATGTAGTTCCAAACTACGATAGAAAAAGTATCAGCACAATATAAAAGACCTAGAATATGAATGTCCTCTATTCAGGAGTATGGCATCCAAAGGTGTTGATGGGAAATGATAGCAAGAATTAGGAGGCTGAGGAGTAGATGTCTAAAATCGAAAAAACAAGAGACAATAAGCCAACATTTCATATCAAAATTCTTCCAGTTGAGATCAATCACATGCAATGGATAGCTCATGAATTGAAGGCCTATGAAGGATGCAATGGCTCAATCAGATGTAAATGGTGTAAGTTGTCACGAGCTGAGCCCAAAAGTAAACTGCTCAAACAAAGTGGGTGTTGAGATGTCAATAGGCCAGTTGGGGCATGTAGAATTCATGGCTAACTCCAAACTCACATAGGAAATAGGATTATCCGATCCAGTAAATCTGATAATTTGTGCGACGGAGATGAGCTCGGCAGCGATGACGTAAGAAATTCATAAGTGCACCTCACAATCGGGTTTAGTAAATTCGGATTTATGTCGTAAAAGAGACGAAATTCAGGAAGAGAAAACGGAACGCGAAAAAATTTGATTTAACGTAGCGTTGGATTTATTTTTTCTTTATTTGATGTTTAGTTGGATTTACGCTAAATCCTTTAAACAATATGCTACCAAACGCTGCCTTGGATTTTCATTTTTAACTAAATGTATCATATGTCTTAGTAGTAGAGCTTTTTAAGTGTTTAAATCTGAGAAAACAACTAGAAAAGATTTGGCAGTAAACTTGCTGATAGTGCCAACTTTTGAAAGTAGAAATGAACATTCCAATGTCCCTATCCTAAGCATAGAGTCTCATGGTCTCAAACAAAATTGTATAACCAAACAAATCACAAAGCAAATGTCCCTCATTTTCCTTTTTCTTTGATTTTACAAACTAAGCTCAAAATAGTCCAAGAATATTTACACTTATCATTCTTGTAACAGTTATTTTCTATATAAAACCTAAAAATAACACATATAAACGTGGTGTCTCTGCAAAAATAACTTTATCTATGCAAGACAAACAAAAACAGATGGCAAAATTCAAAAAAAGTACCACAAGGAAACAAAAAGAACCATGTGAAACTAAATAATGCAGCATTCATGACATACAAACTCATGAGATGAAAAGAAGCTTATCCACCTTGAAGAGCTTATTCTCAGATTAGGGGAAGCTAATAGTTGTTGAGCAGCACTTGCAAGCTTTTTATCTTTTGAAGCCACCACCATTGCTGAAAGATTTCAAATGTTATATACGAGAATGTGATGCTAATTCTGGTAAAATATGAGCCAAGCACCAAAATCTGGTCCGAATATTTGATTAAGAAAACAATGCACGAGTAAAATGGCAAAAAGATTAAACTTCAATAATCTTGACAAACTATCCCATGCTCCGTACTCCGCACTCCTGCCAGAATATGAATAAAAGAACTAATGCTGTCTCCAATTTTAAAAGAACCTGTAGGCAATTTCTTCATCAGTTCCACCGCAAAGGAAGGGCCTGAGAGCACAACAAAGGGCTGGCGAGGACTTCTTAGTGCTTGAGGAATTATCTGAGACATCATCCTCAAGGTATTTAACTCCAAGCCTTTGCTGAGAGAGATGAAAGGCAGATTTGGATCAACATGCTGGGAAATTCCTTCAAGAAAGGAGGAACTGAACTGCCAAAATATAATAACGGTAAGTTCCCTTCCTAAAGGTTCATAAGAGCGTCTTTTAATAACAAGACACCCGCAACAGAATTGATGTATATTGTTTCAACAAATAAATGAAACTTCGTTAGAAAAATCAATATAAACAAGCAGTCTTTGAGGCATATATGGACAAACTTCACGATCACATTGTGAAAATTTAATTTTGGATCACCTGACAGGTACAGCATGCAAACAAAAATCAGCTCCAGCTAAAGCATCCTTTGGACTGGTGCTTGCAATTATATTTTCTGGAAGCTTAAAATCAGGGAAGTACTTGCTGCAGTACAAGAGAAAAACTTAATTTTAAATAAATAAAAGATGAAATGAGAGCATTCATTTCTTCGCACATAATTCAACATCCCACTTTTTATCCATGCAAATCAAAATAAATGAAAGAACAAGGAGTCAAGAAAACAACCACATACAATTTTGAAAGGAAACGATTATGCATTTTCCAAATGGTTCACATTCACTGACAGTGATATGATGTATAAAGAGATTAATTAAAGCCACCAGAAAATTTTATTTATGTATAGTTCATTTATCTGTCTATTTATAGTCTTACGATTAATAAAGATCACATTAATTATTTTAAATATTTATTGCATTTATCATATTCACCGCAGCATGTGAAAATGAGGCTAATCGTATCACAATTATATGTTCTACGTAAAAAATGTGCCAGTGCAGATCCCGATGAGATCTAACAGTCCAGAAAGACGGAAGTTCGACAAAGATGACCCGATTACAGAAGATTAGGAGGCCCGCTTATCCGATCGGATGCAGCCATCCGAGCCAAGGCCGAAAGTTAACTGAGCCAAGAGAACGACTGAACGGTTTGAATCCGAACCAATCGGACTAAAGCAAGACAGATAAGCATCGAGCTAGCCATTACAAGAATGTCGAGCAGGGGCATCAACCTACCTTCCAATAGATTCAACCAGAGGAAAAAATCCAGTCCCTCAATATTACCAACCGTCCCACGGAGAGGGTTGGCTTGCTTTGCCCCATGCCAATAGCTCGATGAAACTTGGAGCGGTTGATCAAGGGGTCACTGACCAAGTTTTTGGTCTTTCTTCCATGGCCTCCCCCCTCAGCATTGCTCACTTCTAACTGGCTCGGGGTGTGTCGTGCACTCGAGGAACCTACACCTGATAAAGAACTTTTAGCTTTCCTCTAGATAAAAACTAATTCACCAATGGCTACAAACTAAGACTTGAATATAGAATAAACAAAGCCCACACCTTCAATCTTCTCTCCACTGTGGGCCACTACTAGCACCTTCTTGCCCGCTACCACTGCAACTTCGGAGGCTTCAAGGCTTGCAGGCTTCACTCAGGTTTTCTACTTGGCAGCCCTAGCAGTCGCTGCCTCTCATTCAGCTTCAACGGCATCTGAAGCCGCCCAAACCTCTCCTATAATCCGTTCATACTTCTCTAGCTGCAATACCTAGGTAACAACTATTATGTCGACGTACTGGTGGACGGACAACTGCCTTCTCAATCTCTAATGATTCGACCTGGGTTAGATCTAGCATCGTCTTCTTCTTCTAAATCGTGCCTCTCGTCGAAACAATATGGATGTCCCAGCCCGTCGAAGAAGAGCCGAGAAAGAAACGCAGCCTCCCGTCCCCTATTCTGTTCTCCAAGCCCAACAATTGGAACGTGTCAACCGAGGTTAAATGCACGTAACCCTCCGAACCAACATGGAAGGAGAACACGTTGGTGAAAAGCTCCGTCAACCATGGGACGCATACTCGGAGGCAGAAATTAAAGCATGTCATGACGGTGGTGATGGAGTTCGGTAGAATCTGAGCAGGAATGACCAAGTCGTGGTTGAAGATTGTCTGCAGCTCATGGAAAAATGGTAGCCTCAAACTACATTTGAACGGGTCTTGGTAAAAAATAAGGTCATTTACAAACAGGTTCATTGCTCGGTTGTTTCCTCCAACAGATCGAAGCTTGATGGCGGGACGAAGACACAAGTTTCTTGTAACCGAAGCACCTCCCTCGGTGACATAATCGACCTCTCAGGCGCGACAGCTGACCCGAAATTCTTTGAAGAACACTTTGAATCCATAGGAAAGCACAAAGAAAAGAAAAGTGGAAAGCCAAGAGAGTAAGAAAGAGCAAAGATAAAAGGGCAATACCCTTATATATTAAGATGACTGTACGCTGACAAAAACATCATATCAGCACGATATTCAAGAAATGAACAAAATTTTATTTTGAAACTATACATCACAAATTACACTCAAAAATAATTTGAGACGATGTACTTCACAAGATGATTATCGGCCGGTTCAACTAGAACAACTCCCTTCTAATGCAACCTCCAATATAAAATTTGTCCCTTGAACTTAGATTGGGTCATCTGATCTGCCTCGATCTGAGCTCGTTGTACAAGAGACTCATCCCGGACTTCCGACACCTCTAGAAGGAGGGTTGTTATCTTTTCCTCGATCTTCTCCATGCATGTCGACATCTCGCGCAACTCCTCTTGTTGGATCCCAGCGGTCGAACAAAGGAATTCTCGATATCGTCCAGATGTCAGGACAACGATCCAAGAGACATCGGGCATCCATTAGTTGTTTCACCTCGAACATCGTGGGGACTGTCCGGACAGTCGATCCCACCATCCTCACTCTTGGCCGGTACCTGGGCTGCCACCACTGGCGCTGTGGTGTGGTCCTCACCAGCACTTACTGGAGGCAAGTTATCTCTCACGTGGATTAGATCAGTTGTACCAAGAAATAATCTAAGATAAAGGAGACAAAATTTCAAAACTTAATAAGCACGGTCGATGCTCCTCATACAAAGGAACGGCCTCAACTTAGTTCCCATTATCGACATGGTGCCCTCCCCAGGAGGTAGCAAAGCACCCACAGCCTCTTACATGGTATGTTCAGTCAGGCGATCTTGAGCCGCGGCAAAAGGTTGAAGCAACGGACTGCACTCTGGTCGCCAAATCAGCCTCCATCATCTACTCGGTTTTTCCTCTGCCAAAGAAGATGAAACAAGTCAAATAGTCCCGCTTGAACCACCGACAAGTTCGTTTCCGCTTCTTAGTAGCGACTTTCTTGTTCTTCTCACCTATCGAACGGTGTCACATTGTCAGCTTCCCGAATGCGGCAAGAAGCATTTCCTTTCTAGGGAGTTCATCAGGAGGGTTTGAAACGTTCTCCATGAAAGTGCTTTGGAAGCCAATGAATTCCAACGAAGAGATGCAAAGCAAATATGAAATATCAAAAAATCCAATCTGCCTTATTTATATGAATTATGGGTACGAAAATCCTGAGATTTTAATTATTGAATCACTAATTATGAAATAAATGATATCGACTTTATGTATTTAATTCTTATATTCTTGTCGCAGCATTACTTTCAAAAAGTAAAATAATCGGAGAACTAAAATATGTACATCACAGATGTGACAGATGTGACAGTGCATATTCCAAGGAGATCCAATGGTCTAGAAGAAAGAAATTATGACGAAGGAGAGCCCCCTGACAGAAGATTGGAAGGCTCACTTATCTGATAGGTTGTAGCCATCCGAGTTAATGCCGAAGACCAACCGAACCAGAAGAACAAATGAACGGTCCAAATCCAAACCAATCGATCTAAAGCAAGATAGATAAGCATCCGAGCTAGCATTACAAGAATGTAGAGTAAAGAAATTGACACTCCTTCTGATAGATCCGACCTGAGAAAAGAGTTTAATCCCTCAATATTACTAGCAAAATTACGAACGCTCCAGAGGTTCTTCATCAGGGACCAAAAATCAACAGCAATAGAGCCTCACAATCATCTCAAAGGACCCCCTCCTCAAGTAATGTGCTATCTATTGGGTCACTATGTTTGACACTATGCTCGATAGTCTAATCTTATTCTGTCGACAGGAGCTCCTCATCCATGGAGATGGTCGATAGCTAGACTAGATCAACTGATCGACAAAGTCTAACCAAGTCAAGCCCAGCCGGCCGACTGCACCAACTTTGCATAGCCAACTGAAACGGTCGTATCGATTCGAAAGCAAACAAGACCAGCCAACCGAGTCAGAGGACAGTCGATAAATAGATTCGAATATGTAATATACCTCGAATATTATGTCCAATCCCCCATTAAATTTGGGGCAAAAATATAACACCTCTATATTGTGCACTCTTATAATAGAGAGATCATTTTGTGAGAAAATGCTAAGAGACGGGAGGTTTTACTATTCATTATTGTTCACTCCACTCTCTAATTTTTTTTGTACTAAGCCTTGGAGTGTGATTTACGGACAAATCAAGATTCAACATATACTAAAATTTTGATTAATTGTCACAATCTTTCATTCGAAGATGCAGCAAATACACCAAGATGTATATTCAAATTTGAGGGTGCAAATAAAAGAAATCGTTTATATTATCCATCTAAAAAAAGAATAAATAGCAGTACACCTAAGATGAGAATGCATTAAAGCCACTCACCAATTATAATGAGTTTCGTTAATCAGACGACAAACTGTACCATCTCTGACAAGCATAGCCACCTCCATATCGGCCTTCTTACCGGCCAAATGTGCTGCCATTGCAGTGCCAAAAGATCCCCCACCCAGAACCACAACCTGCTGATTGAAATCAGAACCACTCCCAAGAAAACCTACTGCAAATATGAAGTACTAGCATGAATTCCGAGATAGCCAAATTTATCTACCTTCTTCGTCTGCTGGAGAACGTCTATCCTGGGCCTCGAACGCCATGAGCGGGACCAACGAACCAGCTTCTCCCACGCAATCCGCACCGCCCTCCGCCGGTCTTTCCCTATCTCTGGGGCTCCTGAAACTTCATTGGAAATAGGGATTATTCTTTCGTCGGCCTTGTCTTGGTGATGAGAGGCAAGTGGGTAGTGATCGGGAGAGAGAGAGCAAGAGGGGAGAGAGAATAAAGAGCAAGGGAGAAAGGAAGCCATCGCCGCTGCAACTTCGACTGCGTAGCGAATGAGCTTTATCCGTTTTCGTGGGCGCGCGAGTTGTGGTCGACAGGGGTGTTAGAATGATGTTTTTTTTGGTTGGCTTAATAAACGAAAAAAAAAAATATTTGTGCATCTCATTTATTGATCGGTCAAACACGAACTTCGAACTGTTCGCTAACAACGAACTGTTCGCTAACAACGAACTGTTCGCTAACAACGAGCTTTTCGCTAACAACGAGCTTTTTTGACAGTCTTAGTTTTGATAGCGTACTTCCTCAAAATGAAGCAAATTAATCAGGTATTCCGTACACATCAAGTAATTCATACTTTCTCAAAATGGAGGAAACAGAATATGGTATTTAGAGTTTTATTTAGTTTTTTATTTTAATATATAGTATAGTATATTAATTATAATATTATAATATTTATATTAATATAATTAATAATATCATATTATTATTGTTATTATTAATTTATCTTATATTATAATTTATAAGTTTAATTATTTTAAATATGATAAATTTTTATAATATATATTTATTTTTAAAATATCATAAATTTTTTATATATAATTATTTTAAATTATTTTATATTTCGAACAATAACGAACAGAACACGAACGAACATATCACTGTTCGTGTTTAGTTCATTTAACAAACCGAATGAAAAAAATTGTTCGTGTTCGTCTTGTTTGCTTATCGAACGAATCGAACACGAACTTCTTGGCGAACCAAACCTGTTTGCGAACAATGAGCTTTTTTGGCAGCCCTAGTGGTGGACGCTTCGGCTTGACGGACGTGTAATGTACTTACTTTTAAGTATAATTCTTATGTATATACATATTGGTCAACTAAACTTTCTTATTTGTAGATATATCTTGGTGTTAAAAGCTATACATGAAAAAGAGATGTTTCATTTTAACAGTTAATCATCTTGACATTTTTGTAAATACAAAATTTTGCAGGTTAGATACATAAATATCTAGAAAATGTGTGTTATGTAGGTAAATGTTCCAATATAATATTACTTTGCTTGATTAAATATTGTTTTATATGCCCATAGGCCACAGCACATAAAAAATGTGTTTTTATTTAATAATTAAGCTTTAATAAATTCTCAGTCATCACATAAAGATTTTATTAAAATTAATTTTTTAGATAAATGTTTTTTTATTTCATATTTTGATTTAATTATAATATTACAATATAGGATACATTATTATTAATGTTTAAATATTTAATATATAATTATAAATGAATTATTTGATAAGCATTTAATATAATTCTTTTTTTTTTAAATATTATGATGCAATCTTATGTTGGTCCAAAACCCTAAAACTGAAAATAGGATCGGTTTGCATTGACGATGCATTAGATCAATTATGATTAATTGAGTCAATTTTTCATATTGAAATTTGATTGTTCTCAGTAATATTTATAAGGGGCATTTACATGCATACCACCTAATTCTTCTTTATTTACATATCTAACATCAAAATTTTACTTTTTTTTACTTTTTTACCAATCAAACCTTTCAGTCACCACAAAAAAATTAACTATTTTTTAACTTAAAATCTGAAATGCACGTTTTGAATGCATAAATAAATTGTCATATAGGTAAAAATTGAGTTTTAGGTGCTAATAAGTAAATAAGTAAGAATTGAGTTGTATTTTGATGCCAGATGACCAGATTTCCGAATGGCTAGCTATTTAGAACGATTTATAGTAATAAAAATGAGTTTTCAATTCGAATTTTATGTGTTTCATTCAAAAAAACATGATACAGAAAAATTTTCTAATTATGTGCATGATCCCAAGTCTGGCCAACGCTCGGGGAATCAAGGAGTTCACGCAAGGAATCGTCAAAATCTAATTAACACTAGGGGAACTTGAACTCGCGTAACAAAACTGAAAAATGACACAAAATGTCCGATAAGCAGAAATTATTTCAAAATTCGACAGTGGTGCAAGACGCCCGATCAAAATCAAACTCAAAACTTGACCAACAGTGGCAACTAACATCTGACTGGCAAGCCGCATAAAAACTGACTCAACACCAAACATTGAAAATTCTATCTCCTAGCTCGGCAAAAGCCTAGCCTTGTTTGTAGATGGCTCCCACTCATCAGCGACAAGATCTGTGTTGCGTGGCGCACAATTCATGTCGACGAGTCTCGGCAATTACCCCTTGCACGTGGCAAATTGTGAGACCCGATCGTGGCGCTAGCTTAACGAAGCAAAAGAGATATGAAGGGTGTAATACTTGAGCAGAGTAGTTGATACAAATCAAAACCAACTAAAAAAAACATATCTAAAAACTGAATGCTTCGCCATGACCAACATCACAAACATTCGATCGTCACAAACACACCAAAAGTAATAAACGGTAAAGAAAGTGTAGTAAACGATAAAATAAGACAAAGGCAAAAACCAACCAAAAACTCCACTTTAATTTATGCTCGAAAATTTCTATAGAATCTCTTATAAGGTTACTTAGAAATTTTCAAGAAAAAAAGAAAAATTTCTTTAAGTTACAAATGAGGCCAACAGCTAAGTTAGATCAGCCGACAGAAAAATACCGATCCAACGAGAGGCCAGTAAAGCCTAGCTGACCGAGCCGATCCTACCTACTCGAAGACCTTAATAGAGCTCTTTAGAGTCATAAAAATGAAGGAAGTTCAAAGTATTTAATTGTCGATTAAGCATAGATGCAATAATATTTTTGCATTAAAATTCACTTATTTTTTTCGTAGTGTCTTTCAAAGAGATAAGAGAATCAGGGAACTACATATATACCTAAAAAATAAGTCAGATAGAATTTCATAGTCTGGAAGACTGACATGCTTGAACAACTCTACCTGGATGGCCGACCGAAAGCCTGGACGAACGACCAACCTAAGCTTGATGATCGGAGCCTGGATGACTGAACAAGCTTGGAAGACCAAACCGGCCAAAACAACTAGTAAAACCAGAACAGCCGACCAAAGGTCCTGTCGAGCAGAAGGTCCAGTCCATACCAAATGGTGTCAAAATCAGTTACAAATACAAAAAAGACATGCCCAAAAATAATAACACTCTGTAATACCCTATTAAAGCAGGGGTAATCATGTAATTTTACACATTTGGCCCTCTATCTCCTATTATAGGGGTTCATAAGATGTATTAGGAGCTCTTTTGGCCTTCGGACTTATAACTTCTCTAGTATTTTTGACTCTCTAGACTAATCTTCTATAGGGAGATTGATGCCTCCTAGAATGTGCACATATATATATGTGTAATTACTTCAATTTCAATTTACGGTGACGGCACCAAATACTTGATCCAATTCGCAATTATGCAGATATTTAATTCCATGGCCAAACATTTGACTCAGTTTAATTATGGTGGCTAGTATGCAAAACAAAAAAATTGTAGAGTTTAGAATTTAATTTATAATTCACACACTAGAGGTACTACACAAATGCACGTATCGTTACAAGTAGTATAGGGTTTTCTTTTAAAATCAGAGTGTTGATCACACAAAGAAGCGAAGTAAGAATCTTTTAGGCTAATTCTAGTCTACGACTGTCAGATCTTAGTTTGGAATGACTATTAAGGGTGTTTTCATTATCCTAGTCCTAAATCTAAAGATAAGTCAAACTAGATAAATTGGTTTGGAGAATTTTGAGATGTTAAAAACTACCTTTCATATGCGACATCCCAGTTAATGTATAGGAATGACATATATAGAATTTAATGTTGTCTGTGACAAATAGGAGCATACCTATTATGTACCCTCTCCCGAGTGCATAAAAAATATTAGTTAATCTCAATTAAGTTCCTAATTGATATGGTTATGCTGGGTTGGTTCTAGCCTCTTACTTCCAGATTACCCACTAGGCCCTCTCTAGAGGACTAACCAGGCCTTAGGTTCTAAACTCTAGACCAAATTGGTAAAGATTCTAGCATGTCACTCTAGAAACACCAATTCTACGCCCATCAAAATTTATCTCTGTATCTATTTGCACTCACCTTCGACATTATTTCCCCCTCCATCCTAAGGTTAGTGTGGTATTCACTAGTTGTGTGAAATCATAACCTTACTGGGTCATTATGTTTCACGATGGATTTCAACATTACAAATGACTAGTTTGCAAAATAAATTAAGAACCAGTGAAAATAACATCATAATTTTAAATAAGAGAATTACTAGCAAATCTAAATTCAAAAACATTCATTCAGTTCATTGAAAATGAAAAGTAAAAAGGAGATAATGGCATAAGTAGTAAAATAATTGATAGAATTTTGTGATGAATTATGTGTCAACAAAGAACATATGTCTATCTACCCTCTTTTGAGTGTATAGGTATGCGTAGTATTATATTAGTTTTATGCAACTAGCTGTCACTTAGAAGCTTCTAATAGAAACATATCATGAATTATATTTCCTTAAAAGTTGCATTGCCGCCTAAACTACTTCACTATATCCAACCGGTCAATGTAAGTGCACTCAAGTTGTGAGATCACTGCTTTTCTGAATCTTAGTTTAACCTACAACTGATTTTAACATAACCAATTGCCACTTATGCTATGTCAAAGAAGTGAATGAGATATTAATCATCACATGGAAAAAAAAAGTATTCTATCTTAAAACAAATTTTCCTACTCATGTCACCACTTCATATCAAAAGAAAAGAGTAAATAAAACTAGTCATGAAGCAAGAAAAAACACAATAGAAAAACTTCATTAAATTACAGTAAATCCACTAGAAAGTGTTTGCAATAATTATAAGATAATTAAGAACACAACAAAGTTTTTTACCTCTGAAAGAAAGATGAAAATCTTTCCAACAAAGTCTTCTCCCGATCCACCGAATGCCCGTACGCTTCCTTACACATATCTCTCAGAACCTCTCACCAATCTCTCTAGAAAAGGTAAAAAACTACATCTCTTCTCTCTCTCTCTCTGTCGCCTCTTCGAAGAGGCACGCCAAACTCGTCTCAAACCTCACGCCAAAACTCTTTAGACTCCTCTTTTCGGCCAACAAATGGCTCTATTAAATAGAGCTCTAAAACTCACCAAGAGTTACTTCAGGCACCTCTTCAAAATTCGTACAAATTCAATGCATAAAAGCTCAAACCATTTTTGGTGCCTAGGCGCCCAACTGTGGTGCCTAGGAGCCAACCTTTTAGAAACCCCTTGTAAATACCTAACACCCATGCGCCAGATCAATGTTTTCTCCTTTTGACTTCTTTTTCCTCATTTTTTCTCCTTTTGTTCTTTAAGCACCATCTTTTGTACTTGCAATAAAAAATAAAAAAATACATTCTATTAAAGTGCAATATCATTAAAAAATAAGTATAAAATATATATAAAATATAGCAAATTTTAGGCATGCTAATTCCCTGATCCCAAATATTTATGCTTAAGTTTTATTTCCTTTTAATTATATCTCTTTCTTTACAACGACGCCAAAAACTTGATACCAGTGCAAATGAGAGTTTAATTAATATTATTATAAAATGGGATTTTACGCAAGTATACGTATCGTTATCAAGTAATATAGGGCTTTCTGATTAAGCCCCAAATATCGATCCCACGGAGATCGCGGTTAATCACACTGGCTTTCAACAGAAGTTCTAGTATATAATAACACGCCCTAGCATGAAAAGTCAATAAAGGTTTGGTTTGAATTAAATCCTAAAATTATTACTACAATACTACTTCTAAACTAAAACACTTAGTGAAAATCAGAAAAGTGGAGTTTAATATATTAAAAGTACTCTTCCTCATGCAATGAAATTAGTGACATGTGTAAAAGTAAAATAAGTAGTGAGAGAGATTGTAAATCCTAAAATTATTACTACAATACTACTTCTAAACTAAAACACTTAGTGAAAATCAGAAAAGTGGAGTTTAATATATTAAAAGTACTCTTGCTCATGCAATGAAATTAGTGACATGTGTAAAAGTAAAATAAGTAGTGAGAGAGATTATGACAAATAGGAGTAATTATATTTTTTACCCTTACTTGGTTCTATAAAGAACATAGGATAATTTGATGATTTGAAATTTTGTAGATGGGTTAGGCAGGGAAGATACTAGCTCTCACTCTAGAGTTCACTCTTCTCCCTCCACCTGGGGGCTAACATCTCATAACAAAATTTTTCACATCAAACTAAATTAAGGGCTTTAGTCTGTCACCCTAAAGTCCTCTAATTCTACACCTCTTAAATATGCAGATCTCCCTATTTATTTGCACTCAATTATATGAACAACATTCTCACCCATATAATCTCATGTGATTCTTACCAATAGTTAGTCGAGATAATATTGCATTGGTTCTTACATGTTCTCACAAAAAATTTTAACATGCAAGTTGATCAAGTTTACATGTAAATGAAGAACAAAGTAAAATCATCACAATATATTCTCACTCTACTCAATTCTATATCCTACACATGCATACTAATTCATTGTAAGAGGAAAGAGTAACGAAAACTACTCACTACACATGAAGAAACAATAAGAACTTTTCATTGAATAAGTCTTTGAAACCACACAAACAAAGTACTAGATTCAAATCAAAATACATGAAAATACTTATCTTTGATGAAAATCAAACTCTCATTGTATAGCAAAAGCAATCTCCTTACAATCCTCTCCAAGAACAAAGTGAAAATAAAATAAGAAATTCTCACACTCTCTTTCTCTCTCATCTTGTCTCCCCACTTGGAGCTCATGCCCAAGTCTTCCTCTTCTCGGCCTACTTCTCCTCTTCTAATAGTTCCTCTCCCTTCTCTAAATCTTCTTCTTCAAGAGTTTTCAAGCCTTAATTATAATTGTTCAAGAGATGCTTAAGTGTCTCTTCAAAAAGAATCCACATTCAATGAATCATCCAAAAGATGCCTTAAGTGTCTTTTCACTCCAAGAGACACATCCCTTCCATGATAACTCCTTATAACCAACCTAAACTCTTATAGAAAGTTTATTTTATTATTTCCAATGAATTTCCCATTAAATAAGCTTTGCAACACTTTTAAAATCGTCCAAATCCGACATTTCTACAAAAAGTTATACCAAAAACAGTCACCAACCATCACTAGCGACTATGCACCGACTGTTTGGCACATAGGCGCCACTGCTTGGTGGCTAAGCGCCAACTGGGTGGCGCTTAGGCGCTATACATAGATACAAATGTGCCAGGTTGGACCCATTTAGCTCCGGTATGCTCCGGTTCGACCAGTTTTGCTCTCATATGCTCCATTTTGGTCCATTTTTGTTCTTTTTGCTAAAATCACACCAAATTCTTCAATTTGATGTACCTACAACCAAAAACACAAGAAAACATACCTTTAACGTGCAATTTCATTATAAAAAATGACATAAAAATAGTACATTTTTAGTTTGATCAAAATCCTCCAAATTTAAACATTACATGTCCTTACGTAATATTGCACTTTTAAAATAATTTTTATAGATTAGAGTTAATGGGTCACACTTTAGAATTGTTAAAATTTTGTTCTAAAAATGTGATAGTTCAACTTAGAAGACCTTCTAGTGAATTAGACTAGCCCAAGGTCTAAAATATTTATCATCAAACTTAGGAATTTGTTTTCCTATCTAATTCAGAAAAATATGCAGATTTTTCAAACTTCAGATCCTACGAACTTTACTTTCTCGACTTAAAAACTCTCTTAAAAATAATTTAACTAATATATGTATAAAAAGCAAGCTTAGGATTGTTCTAAGTTCTTTACTATAGAAAGACTCAAGTAAAACCAATATTTGATTAGGAACTCTCCTCAAGCTTCTCCTCACATTTTTTTTTTC
Source organism: Papilionanthe hookeriana x Papilionanthe teres (assembly GCA_022702705.1). Taxonomy (NCBI): domain Eukaryota; kingdom Viridiplantae; phylum Streptophyta; class Magnoliopsida; order Asparagales; family Orchidaceae; genus Papilionanthe; species Papilionanthe hookeriana x Papilionanthe teres. The sequence goes on along the minus strand of CM040423.1, from coordinate 146,317,695 downwards.
TTTTTTTTTTCAGGATCTTTTTGATCCATTTTTTTCTGCTTTTTCTCTTTTTTTATGTGAGGATTACTATATCTAGAGAAGTCCTTAAATGATTTTGAATTCCACTATCCTCCTCTAAAGTTAAAACTTATTACTTTCCTTTACTTAAAAAAGATATACATATATATTTTTTTAAAATACTTTCTAAAAGAGCCTTAAATGTTTGAAAATAAAAATTCTAAGAATCCTTAATTTTCCAAAAATACATTTCTTCCTACTAAAGATAGTTATTCATTTTCCCATGTTCTCCACTAAATATTCTTAACTCTAGGTTCACTCTTTTCACTAAAAATATCAACTAAGTTTTTCTACTCCATTTCTATACTTAAAATTATAACATTCTTAAGATGACTCCACATAACAATAATCTTTAGAAATAAAATACAAATTTATTTTTAGTATTTTTGAAAATAAGTAAGGTTTAAATTTGAAAAAAAATTTTTCTTTCCCCCCTGATCATTAGAAAATATATTAAGAATTTCATACCAATTTTATATGAAATTGCACTTTAAAGAAAGATATTTTCTTTGTTTTATTGCAAGAATGAAGATTTATAAATATTGAAAGCAAAAAACACAAAATAAGCGGATTTGGAGCAAAAAGGACTCAATTAGATGATAATTGAACTATCCCGCCGATGGCGAGATTTAGGCCGCCGACGTCGAGTTTTTCGTGAAAGATTTTTAATATATTATAAGGAGCCCGCTGATGACGAGATCGGCGCGGATAGCCCATCTTCTAGAAGCCCGCCGACGGCGAGATCAAACCGCCGACGGCGAGACAGTTGAAAAGAGCCAAAATACATTGAACCTGGACGCTTTTTGAAGAGGTGTTTAAACAACCTTTGGAGATTTGACCCCTTCTATAAATAGAGACGAATTTTAGTCATTGGTGTGTCAGTTTTGTGTCATTTGTGTGGAAGTTAAGTGCAATTTAAGAGTCTTTGAGTGAGTAGATAAAGTGTTTAGCGATTTGGTATGCTGTACTGGAAGGAAGAGTCAAAGGAACTTCAAGAATCTGCTTGGGAAGAAGAATTGAGATAAGTATATTTGTTATTCGTTTGTTAACTTTAATGAAATCTATGCTTTGTGTTATTTTTCCCATGCATTCTGAGTAGTTTCCTTAGTCTTTCTCCTTGTTATTGAGATTTCGTGAAATGATGAATTAAAGTAATTGTGCCTAAAAATATGAAAATAGAAATTGTGCTAATCATTAACTTAAATCTTAATTTACTTTCAATCTGGCCAATTGATTTGTTAATATATGTTGAAATATCAACTATAGTAAAGATTACATCTAAAATTCAGGAAAGTCAAAAGCCTTGGATAAAGGGTGCAAATAAATAGGGAAATATTAACTATCGGGCGTAGAATTCGACATTTTAGTGTGACAGACTAAAATATTCAATTCGGTCTTATTGTTTGAGAGCTGAAGTGTAGATGTTAGCCCTCAGGCGAGGGGAACGTGAGAGCTACGAAGTGGCGATCGGTATCCTCCCGGTCCAGCCGCTGATTCGGTAATCAAACATAAGACTAGTCGATGTTCTTTGCACCTGGATCGAAAGGGTAAAGAATATGAATGCTCCTATTTGGCACAATACAATTAAAAACTTATTTAATTCTTCATTCACTTAATTCTCTAAAACAAGGAGAAAGATACTTTTCTGAAATCTTATATTCAACCTTAAACATTAGTTTATTTTAGTCTAAGTATTCTTAATTTCCGTATACTAGATTAGTAAGTAATTTTACTTTAATTTGTCTTTAAAATTTTCTAACTTCCCTGTGGGATCGATATCTAGGACTCCATTAGAGCCCTATATTACTTGATAACGATACGTATACTTGCGTAGTATCCACAATATAAATCATAAATTCCATAACAGAATCATTAGTATAAATATATTCAGTGCGGAATCAAGTTTTTGGTGCTGTTGCTAATTTTCATATCATAGTTGTAAGTATAAATATCAAAAAGTGGATCACCCCCAAACTTAAGCTCAAACATGTGTAACAATGAAGTACAAAAAGATGTGTTAGGGAAAGATCACTTTCACAATTTACTGCACATCCTAGAAAAATATCAACAAATAGCACATGGTAGAGGCTATCAGTAAAAAGTAAATCTAGCTTAAACATGCTTGACATAACACCATAGAGGAATTTTAAATTATAGAATAGGTACAAACTGAAGATTAAACATGAACACATTTTAAACTTTTTAAAGTAATTTCTGGATGCTAACAAGTTTAAAATATTAAGATAAGTTTTGTTGTCTCCAATGACTAATTTAACTTGACTCACAAACATAGCCACACAAACTCCAATACATATACTCACAGATTTCATAAACAAACAACAACTGAGGTTAATTTGATCTCCTTTCTAGTCACATTTCACCTCCTTACTTTCTATTTCTAACGGAAGAAACTACACTAATAACATGAGTGTATTATAATATTTTTTATATGGTTATCTCCCTTGGACCAAAATTCGCCTATTATAAAAACTCATGTGTTTCCAATTTCAGGTTTACTCTAAGTCTAAGGTATACACAATCTGGTAAATAAAAGTAATGCAGTTCATCCAGATGTTGTTCACTAAGTAAGTTCATGACCTTACTCTGTAAAAACAAATTCAGATAAATGAAGTAATAAAGTTGATATGGAGTGGTCCAAGTCTAAACTCTACATGCTTCAAGTCGTAACAAACTCGTTAGTCTGCTGCTACCAGAAGTCATAAACAAATTTAGTCAAGACCAAGGCATAACCTCACAATATTAACCCAAACCACTAACAATCCAAACATCCATCAAACATCAATCAATCTGATCAATTCATACTAAAGCAAACACAATACAACACTTAGAAGCATAACTCTCAAGCACACTAAATCAAACCACACTGATAACTATGAGTTGCCTCTCATAAAGCACTAGGTTTAATGTCACCAGCCGATAAATGATTCCTCATGGATCAAAAATTCCATTTAAGTAATTCTTGATCAATCGCCCAATATTTTTCAGATCCAAGGATTCCTACAACATCCTCAAATTGTAATTTTTCTTTCAGCTCTTCCTTTTCAGATTGATTCATATCATTGTTCCACATATTTCTTTCTAGATCCAATATTCTTCTAATGATTTTCTTAATTTTCATATTAATATCTCCCTTGAAACTTATAAGAAATGAATCTCTATAAGATACTTCAAGATCTCCCAAATTCTGGATCGCATTCTCTCTAGATAATTCAGATTCAAGCTCAAATTCTTCTAGGATATTCTTCTGTCTCATGTTATCTTCTAATGGTCTTTCAGGATCTTTATCCTCTTTTCTCAACTCAAAGTTCTTTTGAAATATATCCTCAAATTCTCTTCAAAGTCTTAATTTAATAACTTTATCATGTTCATCATTCAATGTAAGTTCTTCTTGTGATTGAGTCAAATCTGAAGATATAAAGACTGATGGTGTAGATGAATTCCCTAAATATGTAGGCTTTAAAATTGTATGAGGTGCATTCATCTTAAGTTCATGAGATTTTTCAACAGATGGAATTAAAAGTTTACCATTTTCAGTAACGTCCATCATTTTACACCTCTCCTGAACATACATACAGTCTTCTTTAATTAAAGTTTTCAACTCATCATGAAAGTTCATTTCGATCTCATATGTTAACCTACTCTCAAAATCCTTTTGGAAATGATCTTTACTTAGATAATCAATTTCATCCATAAAAAAATAATCATTATCTTTTCTCTCAGTTGGATATTTCATAGTCTTTAATACATCAAAAGTTACTTTCTGGTCATTAATATCCATACTCAATTCTCCTTCTTGCACATCTATCATAGCTTGTCCAGTAACAAGGAAAGGACTCCCCAAAATAATTGGATTATCTTTATCTTACTCCATATCTAATACAATAAAGTCCAAAAGAAAGATAAAATTATCAACTTTAACAAGCACATCTTTTATAACCCATTTTGGGTAAATGATAAATCGATCAGCTAACTGAAGAGTTACAGTAGTGGGAAAAATATTGACTAAACCTAACCTTCTAAATATAGATAGAGGCATCACATTAATGTTCACTCCTAAATCACATAAAGCTTTTACACATAATTTTTCTCCAATTACATAAGGAATTGTAAAGCTTTAAGGATCTTTAAGTTTCTGAGGAAAATTTTTCTGAAGTATAGTGCTACAATCCTCACTTAGTGCAACTGTCTCGTAATCCCCAAGTTTCCTTTTCTTTTTTAATATCTCCCTCATAAACTTTGCAAACTTGGCATCTGTTCCAAAGCTTTAGTGAAAGGAATATTTATCATTAACTTCTTAAGTACTTTCAGGAATTTTTAAAATTGTTTATCCAACTCATGCTGTCTAAGTCTTTGAGGAAATGGAGGTGGTGGTCTTTCTAAATTTATTTTAGTTGGAGATATTAATTTTTTCAGATCCTTAGTAATAAGTTCTTCAGGTCTTTTAGTTTCCTTTGTTTCTCTCACAACTTCTTTCTCTTTTCTAAAAACATTCTCTATCTCTCTTCCACTTCTTAATCGGACAGCTTCTACTTGTTCCTTAGTGTTCTCTTTAGGGTTGATCTCAGTGTTGCTAAGAAGTGTTCCTGCTAGGAAGTGTTCCTTGGTGTATCTTGCTAAGTGAATTAACAATTTATCCCAGTTGATTCTCTATGTTTATGATCGCAGCATTTTGACTTTGCATCTGGTTTCCCATTTGCAATACCACTTCTTCTATAGCCATCTTCTTATCCTCAAATTGTTGATCATTGTTAGAGTTCTAGTGGATATAAAGGTCTCTAGTTTGGATTCCCACGATTATTCCAACTTCCATTAGGATTTGTGTGATTATTTTCCCATTGTTGGTTTCCACCCCCAGTAGTATGATTCCAGTTAAAATTAGGATGGTTCTTCCAACCTGGGTTGTAAAAGTTAGAAAACGGGTTGTTTATGGTATTTAAAGTCTCATATGATAAGTTAGAATCAATCATAGGCTCTAATGAACTTTCTTCACTTGCTGGAGTAAATTGAGGCTGATTCATTCCAAATTGGTCCAACTTCCTTGATATTACAACAACCTGAAATGCAAGAATTGCAACCACATCTGTATCATGAACACTGGCTACCTTTTTAGGATTTACCCTTATAAAGGGCCATTGAAATTCATTTGTTGCCATTTATTCAATTAATTCATATGCTTCATCAAATGATTTTAACATTAATGAACCACCAGCAGCAGCATCAGTTATATACCTAAGTGATCCTACTAACCCATTGTAAAAAGTTTGAATGATTAACCAATCGGGCAGAGCATGGTGTGGACACTTTCTTAAGAGTTCCTTAAATCTTTCCCAGGCTTCGTATATTGATTCCCCTTCATACTGATAAAATGAGATAATATCGTTTCTAAGTTTAGTAGTACTTGAAGGAGGAAAATACTTAGCTAGGAATTTCTGAGTTAACTCCTCTCAATTTTTAAGAGAGCCAGGGGCTAATGAGTATACCACATTTTAGCCTTATCCCTTAGTAAGAAAGGAAAAAGCCTTAGTCTAACAGCATCGTCTGACATGCCGTTATAACGAAATGTAGCACGAAGTTCTAGAAAATATGATAAATGTAAATAGTGATCTTCCAAAGGAGTTCCCCCAAACTGATTGTTTTGCACCAGTTGGATCATCTCTGGATTAAGTTCAAATGAGTCAGCTTCTACGATAGGGTTTTGTATACTTCAAGACTTTCATATTGACATGCATAGCACTCAATCTTTAATATCATGTCAAAAATAGCACGTCACCACTTTTCAAAAGTGAAATACACATTTTATTGCAGAGGTTTAAAGCACCAAAGTGCTATGTATGAAAATATGAAAGTTTTGGTGTGGGATATGTAACATAAGAACTGTGTTCTTCACATGTAAATTTCCTAAACTAGAAGTCAAAGTATAACACTGCAAACATAGAAGAGACTTAGAAATTCATTGCATCTTCTCTTGACTGATTGATTTAACAAATACTAAGAAGAAAAGGAGTGTCAGACATATTTTCAAATTAGGTATAAAATTTGATGCTCGTGGATGATGTAGCTTTGATAGGTGTGAAAAATCTAAGGTGAAAGATAAAATTGAAAATTAATAAACAAAGCAATTGAGTGTATTTTTTTTTTCTAAATGAGGAAGAAAGGCTGCAAGAATTGAATGAAAGCTGGCTGTTTATCTGATTTGGTTTTTGTGTCGAAAACAATTGAATTTAAGATGATTATGTTCATTTCTTCCACTTTGAAATATGAAAAAATTATTTCTAGACCCCATGAACAACATCTACAATAATTCATGTTCTTCATCTACATAACCAAACAAGCTTGAACAAAGATTTAAAACTCGTCATATACATCAAACAAGCATTACCACAAACTCGCTTGTTTAGTTAGATTGTTTAACATGCGAGTTTTTCATTTGACAAATAGCTCGCTGAGAATTCAATGAAATGCCAATTAATGATGACTTGGTCGTTATTTGATGATTTATATTATGTTTTCAAAGCAATTTTCCAATATAACAGTTTAAAAAGTATGCATATTGTTAGAAGCATTAGTACGCTGAAAATTTTAAATAAATAGTTAGAAATGTAGATTAAATCATTTCTGATAATATTTAAACTTAACAAACAACTCAAATAATACCTAATAAAATCTAGCAATTTTGATTAAAATCTAGGGAAATTTACATGTGTACACACAATTCTTATGTATTTACATCTCACACCTATACTGCATACATAAAACATACAATCCTATAACATCATAAATTGATACTTATAACCTACAATCGTCTAGCAAAATCAAGGAGTTAACTCAAGAAAGAGGTAAAAATCAAAGAGCACCAATTAAGAAGACTACACTTCAGATTTTGATAAATTCCAAAGCTCTTCAAACTACAGTTATTTACAATTTTCATTTCAATACACCTCCTTAGTGCACCTCCCTCTTGAATTCACGTGATAATCTCCCAATCTGAGCCTTGCAAGGCCGAAATACTAATTTAATTTTCCTAATGTAGAGGCCAACATCAACCCGAAACTAAAAGACCTAATTTCTTCTATACTCCATCAATTATTTTAAAAAACAAGGCTAGATATATAATTTGACAATTAAAAGTTAAAACATACAGTCCTTCAACATATACTCATCTTTTCAATCCTCGGTCAATTTAACAAAGTTCTGTACTCTTGGGAATATCATGAACTCCCCAAAAACTCCTATATCCATATTTTTTGCATAATAAAAAATCAAAAGATACAATAGTATAAGAAATTTCATTTTCAGAAGAAAATCAATAATGGATGAAAAATTACATAATTTAAATGATATCTAGGCCAAAATACCGGCAACAAAAGAATCATGAAAAAAGCAAACAAGAAAAATTGCTAGTAAGAAATTCAAATTAGCATACCCGCAAATTGCATGCCCAACCTCATGATATGCCACCAAGCTTTTGCTTTTTCCATCTGTCATGACAGTTCCCTCCATTCCTGCTACAATCCTGTCAATGGAATCATCTATCTCTTTAGACGAAATGGCCGTCTTTCCTCTCCGACCAGCCAAAATTGCAGCTTCATTGAGAAGGTTTGCAAGGTCTGCTCCACTAAAACCAGGTGTTCTCATTGCTATAACGTCTAAAGAAACATCACCATCAAACTTCTTATTGCTAGCATGCACCTTCAGTATCTCTGTGCGTCCCTTTACATCCGGCACATCAACAGTAACCTGCAAAGAATTCTTAAACTTAGCAATGCAAGCCAGATTACCAAAACAATACTGCCTGTAACTACCAATCTGTAGATTAAAAGATCAACTTAGACAAAAATGCATCAAAAGATAGATATTACTAATACAGAAAAAAGGGAAATTTACATATGTAGAACACAATTCTTATGTATTTACATATCTCATACCTAAAGTCCCATATATACATACATAGCACTTAGTTGTTTTAAAACTACGTATGAAAATGTATATTTGACTTTTAAAAGTAGTATCGGTGCAATTTTTTAAGTGATAATAAAGCTTTGAGTGCTATGTTCGTAAATATGAAAGTTTGGGTGTGAGATATATAAAAGTATTGTGTTCTATGTATGTACCACCCCCCCACAACCCCCCCACCCACAACCCCCCACCCACCCACCCCGCCCCACACACACACACACACACACACGCACGCGCGCGCGCACACACACACACAAACACAAAAAAAAAACATCTTTACCCTACAATTAGCTTTAAATCTACAATTTTGTGTAGACCCACCTGTCTATCAAACCTTCCAGGCCTTAGCAATGCAGAATCCAGGATGTCTGCACGGTTAGTAGCTGCAAGAACTATGATACCTGTATTTCCTTCAAAACCATCCATTTCAGTCAAAAGCTGGTTCAGAGTTTGCTCTTCTATCATTCCCTCCAATACCCGTTCCCTGTTGCCTTCCAACAGCATCAATTTCATCAACGAACACAATACAAGGTGCATTCTCTTTAGCCTTCTTTGAAAAGATCACGAACCCGTGAGGCGCCAACACCAACAAACATCTCCACAAACTCAGATCCTGAGATCGCAAAAAGGGAACACCAGCTTCACCAGCAATGGCCTTGGCAAGTAGAGTCTTTCCAGTACCAGGAGGACCAATGAGAAGAACACCTTAGGTATACGAGCACCGACAGCAGTGAACCTTTCTGGTTTTTTAAGAAACTCCACTACTTCCATGAAATCCTGCTTTGCTTCATCAACCCCAGCAACACCATCGAAAGTAACACCAGTGTTGGGTTCCATCTGGAACTTGGCTTTGGATTGACCAAATCCAAGGGGAAACCCTGGACCACCGGGTCCTCCAAGACCACCAGATGATCGTCTGGAGAGAAGGAACAGACCCCCAATGAGGATTAGTGGAAAAGCTAAGTTCCCAATTAAATTAAACAAAAGAGAGCCGGAATCTTCCTGAGCATTATGAGCTGCAAAATCAATATTTTTCTCTCTTAATTTCTGAAGAAGTTCCTGACTTAAACCAGGAAGCTGCACACGCACTCTTTGCACACGATTGCCAAGCTCAGGTGAAACAGCCTCCACAATTGCTATGGTTCCATTCTCAACAAATCCGCTTTCTTTACTCTATCCTTGTCCAAATACTCTACTCCAAAACGGGAATATGACATTCTTGAAGAAGATACACCTTGCTCATCAGCATAGGCAGTTTTTGCACCGATTAAAGTAGACAATGCTAGACCAGCATTTCCATGTAACAGCTTAAGAAACTCTCTTCTTGACGAGAGCTTACTTTGGTCCAAAGAGGCACTAATAGACACTGTCTTCGCCGTCACATTGTGCAAAAGAAAACTTGAAGTGGTAGATAGACTCACACCATACATTCCCTTGGTAAAAATAGATTTTCCAGAGGTTCTGGATACCCCATTAGAGGTGAGACATGGAGAAGAGGCAGCCATTTAAGTTCACTGTACATAACGAAAAAGGCGTTAAATATATACTACATAGAAAGGGCAACAACAACAACAACCAAGCCTTAATCCCACTCAGTGGGGTCAGCTACATGAATCCTTTTTTCTCCATTGCGTCCTATTTAGCGTTATATTTTTATAGAAAGGGTGAAAAGGAAAAAAAAAACATATGTTGAAGATATAGTTTGAGAGAATTTGTCAAAAGACAAACCCAGGAAGAAAATTAATGATACATTGCAATCAAATTTAAGCTCATCCATTAAAAAACTACCATATGCCAACCACCTGAGGTTAGATTTATAAATAATTCATCCATTAATGTTAGTTTGCATGAGATGCTTACCCGATTTTGATAGAATCCTATTGCACAGATTCCAGTCATATTATCTTTAACTTGTCCCTTTGTATTATTTTGGATACATTATGCCAACCCACAACACTGGTGCATCTTCTTCTATTCATGATATATGTGCAAATCATCTAAAATATCCCCATTATATCATCTCCAGTAGGTTATTAACATTATGTCTATTAAATTATCATTCCTCATTCATTTCTTCGTTTACCACATATATGTTCACATTTTTATTTGCGCAATACATAACGGAGCTTTCAATAACTTCGCTTTTAGTCTAGCATCAAGATCCATACACCGCAGGCAATTTTGATTGTAAATTTACAAAATCTATCGCACATGCACAACTTTCATTCATGCAATGCTCGGTCATGCTCTCCATAACTTATTCGTTGTTTGACATCAAATTAAGATAATATACCAAACTAAAAAGATGAAACCTTACTTCTTGGAAGAGTGCTATAAGGTCGTGGAGTGTGGTGGGACCGGGGGTGTGCATAAGAGAGGAAAGTTTAGAAAGGGCTTTGGGGAATGCCTAATGAACGGCTAGCTTAAGATAAGAGAATAAACAGAAAAAATATTTCAAAATATCATTACTCTTCATGAAGTGTACTTTACGCTTCCAAAAGACTTTGTTTTGAAAAAGTATGATTGGGAAAAATACAGGTAGATAGTGATTTTGAAGAGTTGCTATTTGATTATATTGCAGAAATGACCAAGTACATTCAAATAGTACCCAAAATGTCAAAAACAAACAGAAAATAATTTAATGTGCAAATTTATTATTCATAAAGCCAAAATAAAATTTGATGTATCAACTTTGCGTTTAAATTAAATCGGATGAGGTAAAAGTGCATTAATTTGCTTATATAACTTTAATACTAGATATTTAAAATACTGAAAAATATACATGACCTTACTTTGGCGAGTTATCAAACAAATTTCAAATTATATTTCTTGACACAATTCAAACATAATTCTTGAAACGACTCATAGAATAGGGTTTTGGATGCAAGGTGATAGCTATCCCAAGTTTTTCAGCCAAGTTTCTGAAATAACACTTTCTTCATTCTCTTGATCCGAAATAGCGTTGATGAGAATAGAGTTTATCTAAAGCATGAGATGAAAGTTCATCCATGGCTTCCTTGTTGTGGTGTTAATGCAAAGCATGTGGGTTTGATGCCATCTTCAAGGAAACAAGAAGTTGCAGAAAGCCAGAAAGGGTGTTAAGGAACTTAATTAGCATCAAAAAATACAGGGAAATATCCAAATCACAGCACAAATGCTTAAACCTGTATGAATCAACCGCATAAATGCACAATAGCCAAATAAAATTTCACAACAAAACCCTTATATCAGATCTCATCCATAAGAAAATTAGATCTAGATGTAATATGCGAGATTTCATTCCAAAACTACAAAACTAGCTTTCACTCAAAAATCTAAATAAATCTAGAAGAAATTTAAGACAATTTAAGTTGAGAGGCAAACCCGAAGATAAATATGAAATATTAGAGAAAAGATACTCAAAGATAACACCTCGGTGGCCAAACAAACAACCGACAAGAATACTACAATATAGCTAACGCTGAATATCCAAAGAGAAATAGAAGTAGAGATTGTAAAACTAACACAAACGACAAACCCTAGGCTCTCAAAGGCGACAACAACACCATAAACCACATCCCTTTTCCCGTCTTCTTGTGCACATCCCGAAGCATTAATTCACCGAGCACAAGGGCATTAAAAAAAAAGGATGAATCATTTAATAATTATGATAAGTTCAAATGAACTCAAGGAAGCTCAAAGGGATTGTAAAATGTCCAGTACCCCCTGATTCGTTTCAAAAAATCTCATGACACCTTTTAGAACAATTGGACCTATTGTATCTATTAAACGAAAATATCTCTCAAACGAACAACAGACTCCACCGGGTTATGACATAAAACTTTGTAAAAGATTATGACGAACATATCCATAGGTTTTACTTTCCCCGCAAATTACAAATGATTATTGCTGAGAATACTAAAGTCAAAGGTATCAGCTTCACCATTCACCATTCAGGATTATCTCATCATTTTTATTATTTATTTATTTTTAACTCTTTTGTTGAGCTTATTATGAATTATAATCTCACATATATTTATTTTACAATTTATTTTTCACCGTCCAAGAAAAATCATACAAGCTATCAAACCCCTCTATAGCGTCTCCGTTTTAACTCAAAAAAAAAAAAGTTGGATCTTACAAATTTATAGTTGATAAATCTTGAGAAGATTAAATTATAAAAATTCTTTGATATAATAGCCAGAATCTTAAATATGTTAAATTATACTATATATGAAAATACGTCAAATATTGATCCCGCGATATAACGGTTCACAGACTACGACAAAAAAATACCTACCGACATAATACCAAGAGGCTCACTTATCCTATCGAATGTAGCTTTCCGAGTCAAAGTAAGGCTAAAGTTGATCAAGTCATGACGACGACCAAATTATTTGAATTTGAGTCATTTGGACTGTGAAATGAGATAAAGGGATATTCAAGCAAACAAACATTAAGAAGTTGACTCGAGGGAAAACTCCAACCCCCCAAAGACATCCGATCATAACTATGGCCTAGAAGCTCCCCCATTTATTATAAAGGGTCGATAACCAATCTAACACAATCGACCGAACCAAATGTGTCAACCCAAAGCCTACCAAACTCATCCGACCGGCGACACCGATGAAGCTTATTCGATTGAACTTGTTCGCTCGATCTGCGCCCAAATGAGCTCGTTCACCAAGCAAGAGAGTAACTTTGTGATAGCCTCATGTCTCGAAGAATACCAGAATTGTACACCCATTAAAGTATAGGCAAAATGTAACATCACCGTATCGTACCATTCCTCTCTCCCTTATAAATGAGGATATAATTTCATGAACTAGACATACACAATTTTATCCAAAAAGATCGGAAAATATCAAATTGAATAATATAGTTAATTGTTCCCCCCCCCCCCCCCCCATCAATTTATATATATATGTATATATAAAACCATCTATTAATATTCACTATCCTATCTCTCTCTTTATTTATCTCTCATTCCTTATATTTTATTCTTTAGGGTGAGATTCACGGGCAAATCATAATTCAACATATACATAAAATAAATTTTAAATACTGAATAATAAGAGAGCCTGCATCTCAAAAGATTAAACATTAACTAATTTTGATGGTTTAATAAGTAAATCCTACCTCCATATAACCATTGGATCCAGTGAGAAAATTATCAAAAATTATCAAGTCTAAAGAGGACCGAGTATTCGCCTTGATGCTCAAGTCTCTGCCCCCGGCATATAAAACTAAATTTCACTGAATCGCCAAATACCATCCACCAAAGTCATTTACTATGTACAACAAAAACAAAATAAAAAAAGGCATCAAACTGTTCAGGGACTTCTGAATCCAAAGTCCTGAATCATCAGCAAACACGACATGGCAAGCCCTCTTATAGCTAATTTTAAGATATCCACCCTTTTTAAAAGTATTTAAATCAACATATCCATCAAACTTATGCAGTTAACGCTAGTTGCGATTTCAGGCAGTTTAGTAAGTCACAATCCCTGCAATTTCTTGAAAGAGATACATAAAACTGAAAGGCTGCCATGCTTAAATGATGCGTGAGCTCGAGAAAAACTCAAATAAAAGAGAAGTAGAGAAAGAAGCACCTCGATCTGGAGGGAGACAATAGGCTGTGGTCTGAATCTGTGCACTTCAGCTCTCCAACCAGAGCAGGGGATAGGAGGCTGAGAGAAGGCCAAGTGAATGGTTTTAAGTAAAGGCACGAGAGAGGGAGCCTGGCTGCCGCTGCGAAACCGGAAACGTGGCTTCCTCTCTCAGCTCTCACTAGGCTCGAAGTTGTGTTCCATTTCTTTCCTAGATTTGTTTTTTAATTTAACTAATTAAACATGAATATTTTTTTTAGGCTAGATTTATAAAATAGTTGAACGCAAATAAAAATTTCTTCTTTTTTTTTCCGGCTCATTCTAACTCCAAATATTACTCATTAATTAATTTTATATATATATATATATATATATATATATATATATATATATATATATATATATATATATATATATATATATATATATATAATTGCTTTTACATGTTATATGTTTAAAGAGATTAATTGACTACAAGATATACAAAGAGTTATAATCAATTACCATTATTAATTAAAAATTAGAATTAAAAATATCATATAAATAATAAGATTTAAATATTGATCATTATCGCATTTATCAATCTATTGCAACCACTTTTTATTCACGGTCTACGCTACTGCTTGTTTGGCGAATAACACTTAACATATTTTTTTTAAAAACGTGCGTAACACGACAAGAAACATTTTTTAATCCATCAAACACAAACTGATCCTAAGCTCTCCCGTGTTTAGCTCATTTATACCCCTGCTCACCATTGAATGAGAGTGTAAAGTCTAACTCGCGTGTATGAAAAGAAAGTACAACCATAAAGAAATCTTACACATTTACACATCTAATACCTATATATATATATATATATATATATATATATATATATATATATATATATATATATATGCCACCAACAAATTTTCATCCTCCGGCACGAATCTCGAGCATAACACGATCCCGAGATAATATTTTGAAGAAAAAAAAAACATTCAAATATTAATAAAAATTCATCTAGAAATTTCCGATTTCAAGAACTTATAAATAAACTTACCGCTCACGGTACGTACCCAACGATATAAAAATTCTGTCAAATTTCATTAAACTGCTTTTTAGATTGGCCATTAAACCACATTAGAAGATTTTCGAACATATTTAATGTTAAACATGTCGACACTAGCAAGCATATACTCGAATCGAACATCTCAACAAGCATTTAATCCAACGAGCCTAAAAATCGCTCACCCCGACAACGTTAAGACCATTAAATGCCCCATAAACGTCGTACGATCGAGGGAAGCCTTCCGACCGTCCGATCAAAACGACGCACACCGCACCCAAAACATTATAAATAGAATGCTCCTACCCCTCATATGAAAAGTGGGATCGGAGACTTGGGAGTGGAAGCCGCAAGAAGGAAGCAAGCTTCAAGATCATCCCGATCGTCGTCGACCACCGCTAGCCGCCTTCAACCACCGCCGGCATCTGTTGACCTCTGTCGACCACCACCGATCGCCATCAACCACCGTAGAACGTCTTCTACAGCTGTCAATCGTCGTCAGCTACTGTCAACTATCATCGTCGATCACAACCAATCATCGCTGATTACCACCAACCGTACACCGTTACTGACGCTCGTAATCCGAAAATATACCATCATTTCCGTCGTTATGACAAGCGGATTTGCGTAATCATTAATCAATAAGATATTTCGCAACTCTCCATGCAGAAATTACGATTTTTCCCTTTAATGGTTTTCCACATAAAAAAAAAAAACTTCTGAACTCGTCATCGCTACTTGTTTTTCATTTGTACGTGTGTTGAATTCTCGTATAACGCTACGATAATCATACCACCGCCGCGAATTTTCTAAAGACGCATCGCATGTGTGTGTGTGTGTGTGTGTTTATAATACTTAAATATTAAAAATACATGCATGAAAATATATATTTTACAATTAAAAAATTTAAAATGTGATGTCGGGTGGTATGTATGAAAGTAAGTGTAGACATTACTCATTAGACTTGCAAATATATCATATTTGTGTTGTACATGTAAATACCCCAATGGTTTATTATAAAAATATATAGATTTAATTATGCATGTTGATGCATGTCACGTCTAGGGCAAAATATTATATCCGGATCAAAGACGCAGAGTTAGCGTGCGAGCCCAATTCACTGAGGCCGCGCGAATCCCGCAATAACGAATAACACGAATAATGGGCGAATATTTCTCACGTTACTACGCGGGCTGCCGATATTTCGCTTAATACGATAAAATGCGCACAACATGCATATCATTCCTTCGTAGCACTCCACGCACCCGCATTATCAGGAAGTATCGTAAAGACTATCACAATAACACATCAATACTACCGCAATAACACTTGAATAACGCATAATAACACGGGAGGAGTATTCCCGACGTTACAATACTACCACAATAACACATGAATAATGCGGAATAACACAGAGGAATATTCCCCGCTTTATTCCGCCCAAAATACCACTAATCACCAGCAACACGGAAGAATATTCCTTCACGTTATCCCGTTATCATGCGGGATTTCCGCACGGGGCCCCATTATCAGCCCGCACGTAACTCTACGTGCGCAGTCCGAACGTAATATTTTGCCCACGTCTACTCCCGCAAAGCCGCTCGATATTGCTGAGAGCCATAATAGAAGAGCATTTTTAGATATAATCAAAAGTGGAGATAAATGAGCGATTAATTATGTATAAATGTGTGTATACAAGCTTAATATTGTGTCATATGAAAGTTAGAATTGACCTATATTTTTTTGTTACATTCTCTCATATTCATGATTATTGGCATAATTGCTGAGGTCATTGTGATTATTAAACAATATTGATTATCGTTTTCATATGTATGTATTAATTGTCCGTGTTACAAGATCTAATATCTTACTGTTTATGCATTAATAGATAGTAATTGCTGAGTTTAATTTGTCGAACTTATTGGTTGATTTTTTTTTAATGTAGTTTGAAAGTAATGGGTTGGGTATATTGTCGTAGCACTTATATATATATATATATATATATATATATATATATATATATATATATATATATATATATATATATATATATATATATCTGTATAAAAGTCTCTTGCTCGTGGCCTCGGTGGTTTCCCGCGTCCCGTGATTCGATTCTACCGCGCGTTTACCGAGGCTCGATGTACACATGCTAAAATCGTATTCGTACGTACCGCAAACTTATTAAATACCGATTTCTTTTTTAAATATATATATATATATATATATATATATATATATATATATTTTTGCATTTTCATTTATGTATCAATTATTATATTTCAGTTATATTTAATTAGTTAATTTATTCATTTGGTTTTTCAATTCCTCCGAGTTAGGTGGCTGTCTGATGTGTGTGTTAACACAGACTTTATATATGAAATAAATAGAATTTATCTTTTATTCTTTATTTTTGTTTTCACATTATTTATACAAAATTTTATTTTCCAGCACACAACATATTTATTTATTTATCATTGTGTCACGTGTTGGAGGGTATAACGTGGCAATATATTTTCATACAAAAAATTTTAATGAGCTAAAAATAATTGTCTGATTAAGCTTAACACCAAAATTAGTCTACAGGATAGCTATAGCAAGAATAGATGTCGTATTCAATTCGAATCGTCAAGACGAATCTTAAAGTGAATCGAACGGTCGTGACGGCGTCAAACAATCGTGCAGCATCCTATCGTCCAACAAACAACCACGTGATCGAATCGACCGACACACTATCAGTAGCGGGATCACCGTGGACCATGCACGCAATCAACCCACTGCCACGTACGCAAGAGCCTTCGATCGCAGCTACGATCGACTCGCTTACTACGAGGGCGAGATCGCCATTCTACCGTGAGCCTCAACTTATCGACATTTACTTCTCGAATGCGCTACAGCCACTTCGACGTCATCTCAAATTAATCGAAGTCAAGTAGGTCGACCATCCAATTACCGTTATATTAAAATTTAAATTGTAACATATGTAATATAAAATTTATACGATTAATTGGTGTATCAATCAGATAAGAAAGTGCTTTTTAAAAGTGTTTCATATTTTATGTAATTATACAAATACACTCCTACAAATAAATTTTTTGGCAAAATGCAAATAAAAGTAACCACTTCCCATTCTCTCTACAGTGAATAATTGACTTATTCTCTACTTCCACTTTCCTTATTCGTCCGGTTCTAACTCTCAAGACGTGTTCGCAAATGACAATTTAAGATTAAACAGAAGTGTTTGAGTTAAAATAATATCTTATTTTTTTATTTTTTTTTATTTAATTATTAGTTATTGTTGTTCATCTCAATTAAATTGAACTATTTTAAATGGTAAAACAAGCATTCTGCCATTCAATCAACCCAAATATGCCAAGTGATAGGTAACTAGTTGATCGATTGATTCTAACCTACTTATAAAAATATGATTATGAAAAGTTGTAATTCAATTGAGAAAATAATATGCCTCTCTCGAATGTTTTACTTTTCTCTGTGAATGTTTTCCTCTGCTGTCCTCTTTCCTCTCCCATCAAAAACCCTAGTTGGCCGCCGCTCCCCGGTTCTCTCCGCGTTCATTAGGGCCCCTTCGTCCAATCCTATGGATCTATGTCCCTCTCTTCCCTCACTCTTTCACCTCTTAAATTGCTGACCTTCCTTCTACCACTAGCTGAAAAAAGACTTTTCTCCTCCCACGTACCAAGCTCCTTCCTCCTTTAACCTCTTTTTTATTCCCCTTGCAACAAAGATAGTCTCCTTTTCGACAAAGGAATCATAAGACTAATCTAAGCATTGGAACCTTGTTGTGGTGGGTTATGCTTTTGGTAAGAGGCCTTAATATGGGAATCTATTACAAGATACTAACAATACCTGAAAGCCCAAAGGTTATGCATATAGTTTTAGAATCTAATCCTTAGTTCATAATAAGTAAACCATTCATTTCCAAAAAATGGACACTCCGCTTTCAACCAGTTAAAGAAGATTTATTTGATGTTCCAATATGATTTATACTATATAATTTCTCTTTATGTTGCTGGGCAGAGAATGGTATTTCTTAAGTAGCTAGCACTTTAGAGATCCCTCTTGCGGTAGATCCCATGATTGCTAATTTTCTCTCTTGACTTTTGCTTGGGTGAGCGTACAATACAACACTCTATCTACTGTTTTAGATTTCATTACTTTGAAAGTTAACAGACAACTTGTCATACAACCCATAATTTACAAATGGAAGTAGACTCTTCGCACAACCCGTAACATCTTTGCTCATGACACACGAATTGCCTACTATAAAACTGTTGAGAAATTTAGGGCAGAGAAAACATGAATCGACGCAATCCATAAGAACGCAAAGAGATTTAACGAGGTTCCACAAAGATGCCTACGTCCTCGAAAGTAGAGCGACAACTTTCCTTTCACTATTCAGAAAAGTTACGAATACGTGGTCATAAACCATGCTCTGTGGCTACCACTCAGCTAATTTATAACCCATAGCATAATATGTAATTACCAAATTACCCATGTACTTCAACCGCGGGGCCTTGCCCCCACACCCCAACTCACATAATATAACTCCATAATTCGTTGCTCCGTTCCAACATTTATTCCATATTAGTAGATACGAGTCAAATCCATTAAATCTCCACCTCTACGAATATCCACTCTCAGAGATAAATACCTGTGGAGTTTCTCATGCACCAATGTGGGCTGGCCCACCATGCTTCTCTAGCAACTATGGATGCTCAACAAGTTCAAGAAATGGAATAACTCAATAGTAACCGGCTCGTCAACATATCGCCTCGCATTCTCATCGTATGAACCTTCTGCAACAATATCGCACCAGAAGCAATCAATTCTCTGATATTGTGATACCTGATATCAATGTGCTTGGTCCTCACATGGTACACCTAGTTCTTAACCAGATAAACATCACTCTGACTATCACTATGCAATTGAATTCCATATTGATGAATACCCAGTTCCTTCATTAGCCCAAGAAGTCATGTGCTTCTTGGGCTACCCAACCAATCGCTACGTCGCACTGCTTCGCCGTAGATAATGCCACAATGCATCGAATTGTTGATTTTTCGAAGATATGTGCCCTTCACCAAGAAAGAACACATACCAAGTTGTAGACCTCCTGCCATCCAAATCACCTGCATAGTCTGAATCAACATACCCCACAACCGAATGATCATTCGCCGAGTGTCAAAAATAATTTCATGTTCTACGTTGCCCTTCGTATACCCGAAAATCCACTCGATCGTCTCCCAATGCCGCTCTCGGTTTCGACATGTATCCGCAGATTTGACTAACAACATGAGCCAAATCAGACGAGTACATATCATTGCATACATCATGCCTAACCGTACCGACATAAGGGAACTCCGTCATGTCTTCAATTTTCTCATATGTCTTTAGACATCGTTATGAAGAAAGCTTCGAAATGATTCGCCAATGGAGTGCTTACATGCTTAAGGATACTCATCTCAAACCCGTCTAACACTTTCTTAACATAGCCTCGTTGAGATAAATACAAGCCGTCTTGAGCTCTATCCCGCTCGAATCTCCATTCCGATAATCTTCTTTCGTAGACTCCAAATCTTTCATGTCAAATTCCTATATCAACAAAGCTTTCAAACCATGGACATCATTCATATTCTTTGCAGCAATCAGTATATCATCAACATATAGTAGCAAAAAAACAAAATAATCATCATCAAGACTCTTAACATATACGCAACAATCACACTCACATCGTCATAGCCTGGACATAAACTGCGTATGAGTCGAACCGCTTATACCACCGTCTTTGGAGACTATCAACCCATACAACGATTTCCTTAACCTCGCAAACCGCATGCTCCCCGTCTGTGTTGAGTGAACTCCTTCGGCCGGCCTGCTGTAACCGCTTCCTCTCGCTTCTCCGCGAACCGTCACTCCGCTAGGTCGCTAAACTCGCTTCCAAGCCGCGAGTGCTCGCAAATCCTTTTGCCCATAAAGCACAAATTGCCCGCTATAAAACCTCTTATATTAAGTCTTAACCACGACATCAACTCGCTGCAGAAACCCCGCCAACCTCCCTCCCCGTAATCGACAAGAACCGAAATCTCTCACAACTTATCTCTTAATATGTTAGTTGCTAGCGGAACTGATATTACATTTATTTTGATGAGATGATTTCTTTTAGCTATTCTCTTACATCTGCAACCTCATATCTCTGAGCCCAAATGAAGTATCTCTTTTTTCTTTTTTTCATTTAATTGTTTACCCTTTTTCTATCATGTTGATGTTATAATTTGAGTTACTTCTCTCATTTTGCATAGTATGATCCTTTGCATCTTTTGTGATGAATCCTTATATATATATATATATATATATATATATATATATATATATATATATATATGTATACATATATATATATATATATATATGTATACATATATATATATATATATATATATATGTATGTAATACGTATTTACGTATGCATGACGTACGATGTATGTATGTACGTACGACGTACGTATATTTACGTACGTATTTATATACGTATACATACATACGTATACATACATACATACATCATACATACATACATACATTGACAGATGTGTACACACACACACACACATATATATATATATATATATGTATATATATGTATATATATATAGATATATATATATATGTATGTCTATATATATATATATATATATGTATGTCTATATATATATATATATATATATGTATGTCTATATATATATATATATATATATGTATGTCTATATATATATATATATATATATATATATATATATATATATATATATATATATATATATATATATAGGCATGTATATATAAAAATTGGTGGCATACATGTAAAATTGCTTTTAAAAATTGCTAATAGTTCTTCCGAGGAGACTTCACTTCTCGCTCTCTGCTTTGATTAGTTGCCGTCGGCAATGTCGGCCTCCTTTTTCGTCGTCAACCTTCGCTGCTACCGCTCTTCTCCGAAGGTTTTTCCTCTTTTCTTTAGCCCTCTCTGGTGTGGGCATCCAATCTGTTACTGCGTTTGATTCATTCCCATGATGCTCTCTGAACTTGAAGCAGTTGGGGAAATGGCCCGGATCGGCACGATCTCCTTCGAATCATCTTGTCCACTTCCGGCGATCGTTTCCTTCAATCATTGCATCAGCTGGAAATGCCTCTTCTTCTATTGGAACCGGTATGATCTTCACTAATACCCCTTTCATTCATTCCAATAAATCCGACCGTTGTTGTTTGATTCCGATCAGTCGAAATGCAGGAACGAAAACTGAATTGGATGCTGTGTCTAGCTTTAGTGAGATAGTTCCGGACACAGTGGTTTTTGATGATTTTGAGAAGTATGGGGTACTGAATAATAAATAAGCTGTTCTTTAGTTGGCGCCCGGTGTTTCTGATGATTTCATGATTTGGGTGTAGGTTTCCTCCCACGGCCGCTACTGTTAGCTCTTCGCTCCTTTTAGGAATTTGCAGCCTACCAGACACCAAGTTCAAGGTGAGGAAGTGTAGAGCTTTGATGACTTGGTTTTATTCAATCAACACACGATTCACCGATTTAAATAATTTGCTTCTTCAAATTATTAAAAACAATGGCCCTGTTGCAGAGTGCTGTAGACATTGCATTGGCAAACAGTGAATGTTACGAACAAGAGAAACCTAGTGACCGAATGACCTGCTTCTTTAACAAGGTTCTTATTATGCTAGAATTTGAGGATTTATAGTTTTGAGGGATTAGTTTTTGTTGCTTATAATGCCAAGATTATAAATTTTCTTCATTTGCAGGCTCTAGTGAATGTTGGTGCTGACTTGGCAGGATTAGTCCCAGGTCGGGTGTCAACAGAAGTGGATGCTCGTCTTGCTTATGACTCACGAGGCATCATTCATAAGGTAGAATGATATCCATGATTTTTTTTTTCTTGTATCCTTGTTTTCTCAATGACCAAATACTGGAATTTGGTTTACACATTTAGCTAGTTTCAAACCTTTTGAAGTCATCTCCCATTCAAAAATCTTCTATATGTAGTCCTTATTAACATTTTCTTGGCATGTACCACGCTTCTGATGTTTAGATGTGTCGTGACTAATTGTAGCAACTAGATTCAGTCCAGATAAACCAGGAAATGAATGCTAATATTTATACAAATCTAGACAATAATACAACTAGCTGCGTAGGAAAGAATATGGATGAGCTCAAATCATTGCCAATGTGCAGAAACACTTTTTGTAATATGGATTAGCTCAAAATATTGCCATTGTGCAAAAATACAACATAATTATTGTGTATTTCAACCATTAATTACTTATGACCTTGTTAAACGTGCATCATAGTTCATAACAAATGATTAGCATGATCAGGAATTTTGTTTCAATGAATTGTGATTATCTGACAAATATTATAAATTATTGTCAAAATGTGTTTTTAAAAGTGAATTGTGGTTATTATCTACCACATCACACAACAAATAAAGCTGGTTATTGTCCATGAACTTTATATGATCCATGAGGCTCACAAGTAAGTTTAAGCATGCAACCTTTCATGCATGACAAGCTCTTTATTGTCCATGATTTGAATGCATAGCTTTAAATTATTTTTATTTGGATAAATATTCTTCAAATTTTTTTCTTGGCCACTTATCAACTTGAAGTATTCTCATAAGTTATTAGAACCAGCAAACAACCAACTGTTGACATCAAGTTCGCCAATAATCGCTAGGTTATTATAACTAACTGAAAACCTTATGACAATAATATTAATTTATAGTATAATATATCAAAATTCAACATCTTCAATGAGACTAACAACCCCAAAATGCTCACGACATTCTTCAAGGGGACCAATGATAATATTGGGAGCGATAATGCCCTTCTTTGATATTAGTTCATAAATAGCCATTTCAAGATGTCTTTCAAATGCTATGCAGAGCTCACAAATCACTCTGTTGATACTGACAAAATAGAGGGATTGTCTTTGCTCGATTGAGTTTTTTAATTATACACCCGAGAACTTGTTAGCCACGGTGTCTCGGCTGACGTGGCCAAGATCTTGGGCCTTGGTTGAAGGAGTTGCATATGTGTTGCCTTACTGGGTCCATTCTGACCGAACCAAAGTGGGACCGCAATCTTGAACAAAGGCGTGAGGGGAGGAGAATGCCACTGGCCCTCAACTCACAAGGCAAATTGGGCGAGACAGCTTTTGATGGACAACTACTCTCATGTTTACAGTAGGAAGCAGGGATTGTTGACTCCAAATATGAGTTCCAAGGAGATGGGGGAAAAAGGCTATAAAGCAGACTAGTTGCCAAAATAGGTGCGTGCAATCCTGGGCTCTATCTATTGGTTCTGACACCCATATGGTCATTCCAAGAGCTTGGTAGTAAGGTTTTGATATTGGTTTCTCAAGACGAGTGTGTGGAAAGCTGTTTCTTTTCCTGCCTCTCTCCTGTATAAATAGTTGACCAGACAATTGGTTGTTTGCTAGTTTTCATTTTTTTCCTGGCCCAATTACAGCGGAACCGAATAAAGAAAATATGATAGGAAGAACTCCTGAATTTTCTTGCTGCTTTGTAACATCTATCTACTTTAAAAGCTACCACCAACCACTTGGTTGAATGATGTCTTTGATCTCCAAAATTGAAGTAAAAGCGGGTGTTTTATTAGCGGCAAAGAAAAAAAACCTAAAAAATCTGATTTTTAAATGTATGAGCTTCCGTCTTTTAACTTTAGTGTAAGATATCATCTTTTGCATGTTACACATGATCTTTTTAAAATTTTAACATAAACTTGGCAAGAAATAAATGCTTGACAATTCTTCTGTCATTGTATTGTGGAACATTGACTTCCATTTAAATATGATTTGCTTATGTTTTGACATTTCAGGTGCATGAGCTGTTGAGGTTATATAACGAGGCAGGTGTTTCTTCAGAGCGCCTCCTATTCAAAATTCCCTCAACCTGGCAAGTATGATAATGATCCATTGCTAGAATTCTAATATTTAAGATGACCTCCCATCATCATCTCTCAAGAAACTAATGTTTGGTTAAATCTCCCTTGTATTTCAGGGAATTGAAGCTTCGAGGTTGCTTGAAGCTGAAGGAATACAAACACATTTGACTTTTGTCAGAAAGGGTAATAAGTCGGCGTTATCTTCAAATGCCAAGACATGGCTCATTTTGCTTTCAAGTTTCCTATAGCATTTATTTAGCCTGAAACATACTAAAGCTTTGTCTCTTTCGCACATGTTGACAAGACATGCTGTTTTCCTGAGATTATTGAATTACATGATTATGAAGTTTAAAGTTGAAAAAGGACTCGAGCAAAATAAAAGACCCATCATATTACCAAGATATATTATTCTATACTTACTAAAATGAGTGCTTCATTGATGTCATTTTTCTTATGATCAAACAAGCACACAAAAATCAGGAAAGATGGAATCTTCCTCTCATCCGAGATTCCAGAGGAAAAGCTCTTGTCCTCTCCCAGTTCTTCCCTTTCCATTTTCATTCATGGTCACTATTACCAAACTGTCTAGCAGACTTGCTTATCTGAAATGTCCCCAGATGTTGTCATAAGACTTATCCTCTTTCCGTGTTTCTCCATCCCATCAGCCCTTCTCTTCTATTAGTTTTCTTTTCTTTCTTAGATACAACTAAATTTATATGCGGTGATAGTGCTCCATTAAGGTTGATTTTGTAGGTTTTACTTTTTAAATCTTTTTGAATTTAACTGGGTGTTGTTAGCATTCTCGAAATGCTCAACATCAGCTATTGATAATGCTGGGAGCTTGACCGAGCCCGCCCTGTTCTCGAGCTCTTCCACATGATTTGTGCCTCCGTTAGTTGTTTGGCATCAATAGGTGCCATTGGACAAAGGAGAAGTGTATTGTTACCTCCATTTGTGACTAGAGATGACGCTATATTCACTAGCTTACTTGACCTCACCGATGTTTTTCTGTTCCTTGCTACAGATGGTTTTAATAGCAGAGTAAAGTTTTCTATTATGATAATGTGTTTATCTCTCTCTCTCTCTTTCTCTTTCTCTCCTCTTTAATTTGTTCTCAACACTGGATTTTTCTCTTGCCCATAAATGAAAATATTAAAACTATCACCTCTGATTTGGATGCTCTATTCTTCGTCACACTCTTTTCGAAAAACACACACATACAAACTGAATTCCTAAAGCCTTTTTAAAAACCATTGGAATTTGATTTAGTCGGAGTCTTGCACAAAATCATTTATGCAGGATTGTTTGAGGTATTACTCAATATTTTGTTACATTATATTAAAATTATCATCATATACTTCGATTATTTAACTTTTAGTATGGTTCAAACGAAATTGAGGTGTGTTTTTTATATGGTAGATATCGAAGCTCTAATATAAAAGATGTCAAATTTAATAAGTTGAGAGATTTAATTGTAGAATGAAAAAAGTTTGGCTAAAAAAAAACATAGCTTATATAATTTGATGATTCTTTTAGTCATTTGCATATTTTGAATATTTATTAGGTGTTCTTTCTTAATTTATATTTTAAAACACTCTATTCAGAACGAATGATACAATAACATTATCTTTAGAATGTATTGAGTGATCAAACAACTTTAAATCATAATAATATCACAAAAAGATTAACTTTAATTATGTATTATTTTGTATTGGGTATAAAAATATTAATAAAATTTATTTGAAGTTGTCTTCGTATACTATAAGTAAATCATGAGTTTAAATATGTAAGGCCTCTTCTGAAGTGAGAAATTTGAGAAGATGAAGGAAATTTTTAAAAGGCGTGGTCTAAAATTAGTAGAACAATGAAATTTGTAATAGGGAGTAATATTACTATAATCGTATACCACCGATACCCCAAAGGTGTCGTTAGGTAGGTAAACGAACCGAACACGAACGAACAAAGCTGCGTTCGTGTTCAAATGCTCAAACACATCATCGTTCGCGTTTCATTTCGTTTAACAAACAACGAAAAAAATCGTTCGTATGTTTCGCTATCGAACGAATCGAACACAAACTTCCCGCGAACCGAACATGAACTCGTTCTCGAACAAAAGAAATTTTTTGACAACATAACATAAAGATACTTCCTCAAATGCCAAATCGATCGTATTCCGTGCACATCGTGTAATCCATACTTCCTCAAAATGAAACAAACCGAATAAGGCGTTTAAGATTTTTTTTAGGTTTTTATTTTAATATATAATATAGTATATTAATTATAATATTATAATATTGTCGGCGTTTGCTTTTTGTGCGCTGCTCGCCCCGTAGCAGTTCGCTTCTGCCGCCGACCGAATCTCGTCGCCCGCTTCGATGATCTCAAGAAAAATAAGGTAATCAACCGACCACATATTTTTCATGGGCCAACGGAAGAATGTTACACCCTCGTTCATGACTATCCCGAAAGACAAACACAAGACTTCATAACATACCGATCAAATAAACTACAAATATACGACGTCCGTTCGGGGTCTCGCGAAACCATTATATTCGTCGACAAATTCCCCTATTTAATATAAAGGACTAAATGGCGCTTATTTTAAACAAGCCGGAATGCCTTATAGCGGCAAGCCCCTATAAATAATTACATTTTAATGACTCGAAATCACTTAAAACTCTCGATAAAAATCAGTGAATATTATCTTCAAGGAGTTAAAAGGATGTGACTTTTCAACGTAACGGACAAAGTAGGTGTGAAAGTGATCGGGCTCAAATCGAACATTTTATCAGTAGAATCCAGCGATGGAAGAACTGCGGATGTCAAAGATCCGTGAGGCGAACCTCGACTTCCTGCCTATCCTACGATTCGACTTCGATTTGCATATTATCGTGCGTTTCCATCCCGCCAATTTTATTTAATTGTGTTTACATTCCGCAGAAACGATCACACGAATAACCTAAGATGCGATGATTTGTGTCAGAACGAACGGCCAACCTCGATCCTAAAACGAAATGCATTATATCAGATAAAGATAGCCTATACAGCGCCAAGAAAGGCTGAGCATTTATGTCGCACTGCCGAACAACCTCGAAATCCCATTGATTGTTATTTAATCCAAGGAGTTGTTTAATTGACAGATACGTTTGCCGGGCGAAGACACAAGGCCGCCCACCGCTTACCTAAGCTCCGTCGCGAAGAGGCCGAGTTTTCTATGCGGCAAGTCAAATGTTCAATTAAAGCGCCCATGCTATTAGCTCCAACATTCGATGCGAAAGATATAATGGCTGATAGCTTTACAAAGTTACATACGTATATACAAGACAAAAGAGTAAAGAAGAAAGACATGCAACAAAAGATATAACGAACGCGCTAAACAGAACAAATACGCAAGCAGTTGCGCATTTTGCCAAAAGCCGATACGAAACAAAGATAAACACGCAACAGTTGCGCATAAAAAGCTGACAAATAAACAAAGATAAAGATGCAGAAGGACAGTATGTTAGCGTAACACGCCGCAAACGTAAAACAAACCCGCATACCCTGAAGATCCGTAGCTTTTCTTTCGTCTACCTACATATGTGCCACATGAAAGCCAAGCAAGCAAAATAAAAGGTCGTCGAAAAACTCAAGAAAACAAAGGACTGATCACAACGGAAGTTTCGAGGTGCATAGTGTTTCACTCAAAACTCCGATAAAACTTAAAAAAAAAACGCACGAGTGCTCTATCAAAAAATCAAACGAAAACCCGCAAAACCAAGCACTCGCCCAAGGCTCGTAACCGTGTAGTACTCGTCGAAGAGTCAGTCAAGGCTACTCCTACATGGCATTCAACTAAACTCGACTGGTGAGAGTCAGTTTCCCACCCAAGATCAAGTAATCAACAAGTGGACAATCAAATTTTATAAATATGCTTTTGAAATTTATATTTTTAGCATGATAATACTACACGCAAAAGAAGCAAGTATCAAATTCTTTTTATCACAATAAAGATATTTTGCCAAACGTATCGTATTTTTATCGATTTTAAAAAATATAATCGTCTAATTATCGATCATTTCGTAGGTAAAGGATCGCTAACAATCCTAGTTAGCGCACGGTGCCCCGTCAAGCCAGGAATGGGTGAACGATGCCGTCATCCTACGGCTTCACCGGCCCTGAGCGAGTCCCGATGTCGCAGGACGGGATATCATTCTACCTCTATCACCGGCGTGCCTTTTGCATCATCGCCTTCATCGCCCCAAAACCAAAAACAAAACCAACTCCGAGCCATGAAATACGTAAAGCGCGTTTATGTAGGTAGCCAGGCATTAACCCACCCTCGAATTTCTCAAGCGCGGTAAGACGAATGTGGGTTAATTTAAAATTCCCCCAAAACACGTAATAATAAAACATTGTAAGAAAGTTCGTTCGAATCGACCCCCGAGGTGTCACTTTCTCGCTGCATGACATATCAAAAGAGAATTTAAAAGCTAGAAAACTCGAGAAAATCGTTCAAAATCTTTTAAAATCAAGCAAAAAGGAAAATGACTGGGCAAAAAACCGGTTGCTAACACTTCCAAACCTCGCAATGAAATTATCCAACTCCCAATTAAATTCACCACTCCCGCATACATTACGAATGTAAATTCCTCAAATAAAAGCAAAAGAGAGGTTCACGGCCAACCAAAAACAGGGGAGAAGGAGGCTCACGGTAGCGTAACAAAGCAAGTGGAAAACCACTCGAAAAGAAAGCCTTCCAACATATAAGAAATGGAATTGACAAGCCTCTTCTAAATCTTCCAAGTCAATTCCAATTCTACCCAAATGTAACATCCCAAGTACGATATTAAATTTCTTCTCACAAACAAATTAAGAGGCGCGTCTCCAAATCATTTCAATCAATTTCCACAGTGCATACGACAAAATCAAGACTACCATAACCTTAATTTCTCCACCAACATCATTGCCTAAAGCACAAGCATGAGAGGAGGCTCACGGCCAAAGTGCAAAGTTCAGGATAGAAGAAAGGGGGTTGCCCTCTCTAAATACAATGCTTAATCACTCCTCTCCATAATCAAATTAAGCCATCAAATGAGGTGAAACCGAGCTAAGCATAGAGCTTAAACCGAGCCAACATGAGTCCCAAAATCAAGCCATGAATACGTCTTTTAAGAAATTAAATGAACCAACAACTTATCAAAGAGCTCCTGTAAAGTGACTAAAGCCAGCAGTTCTCGAGCCCCACCTAAAAGCAACAGCTCTTTGAAACATTAAAACAGGGGCGCATTCGTACATATCAAAATAAGCTCTTAAGTGAGATCAAGACAAACCGAGCACAAAGCTTAAGTATGAGATCGCTACAAGAGCGAAACCGCCAATACTCAACTAGAACCCACTCACAACAAAGCCAAGGCAAAGATGAATATCATAAGAGTAAAACCAAGACAACGCCGCCCAACCCGAACCATGGCAAGGCTTCGGGACAAGCATAAAATCGGATTACAGCAATCATGACTCAAAGTCAAATGCCAAAAGAGTCAAAACCGAGCCACATGAGGCTAAAATCAAACCATGGATTAAGCCAAAACAAAGGACACAAAGAAAAGCTCCACAAAAATTGAGCCACATGAGACTAAATTCAAGTCCAAGATAAGGTTACAGCAAATATCTCTCCGAGAGTTCATCAAACAAAGGATGTGTGTATATATATTCGAACATAGCTTTGACTTCAGATTGCAAGAGAAGCTTAAACTTGTATTACAACAACACTTCCATGCTTTCATATATCAACTCATGAAATCATAACATGCTTCGTAAGCAAGGATAAGCATAAAGACTTTTCACATTCATTTAACATGCTTTTATAAAGGGATAAGGTACAAGGAACCCAAGAACCAAGCTTCCATACTCAAAATGTAGAACCACCATATGCTTCATGTAAGGAAAAGTGTGAAACTTCTCAAACTAAAATAAGCCTCTTCTTAGCATGCAATCTTTGTGAGGGAAAGGTATAAAGAGCAAGAAACAAGCCCCCACATGTATATTGAAAAAGCCAAATAAATCCTTCCATGATTCATGCCAAGCAAAAGTGAGCAAGGGACATCTCAATACCCATCTTATCATGCTTGCAAAGAGGAGCTAATATTGTTTTAAAATCATGCTTTCATGTTTCTAATTTGCTTTAATAAAAAGAAATAGAGAGAAGAGTTTATAACATGCCATATTTTCATCATTCCAAGTAAGTGCTCAAGCCTACTCCTAAAACATGCCCATAATCATATCTTTCACATGCTTAAGTAATAAACATTCCCAAATATAGTCACAATAAGAGTTAGCATTCTCAGACGATTCACGTAACCATCCTCAAGGGGTTTCAAGAAAGAGAAAATCGCAAGGCAAACAGACATGTGAATAAGAGGGTACCTTCTTGAAGCTGCAATGAGCAATACAAAAACTTTAAAGGCACTCTTTCCAACCTCCACTCTCCCTCGAACAAGCAAGAGGAAGCCAACCTGCTACGTAAACTAAAGAAGTAAGCGAGAAAGAAAAAAATGAAAGAGCTCCCTCCTCTCCAGGGCCTCGGCTGCCCTAAATATCACCTCAAATGGGGTTTATGTGCGCAGGAGGAGAAGAAGTGCCGCTCCCTACCCGTAGCCGAGTGCAGACGGGGCGCGCGCGGGCAGATGGAGGGAAATGCCGCAGCAGCGAGGCTCGGGCCACTTGCGCACGCGAGACGCCAGCAGGATAACGCACGCGCCGAACAAAATGCCGCAGGGAGCACCCTGTTCCCCCAGGGATAAGGGATGGGAGATCGAGTGCGGCTCAAGGAGCAGGATAAAGCCGAGAGGCGTGCGGTATCGAGCGCGATAAGGCTCGTCGAAACCTCCATGGAGCTCGCGCGCGTGCGGGGAGAAGCAAGTGGGTCGAATTGTGGGGTTTAGGCTTGTGGATTTAATTTATAAATGTATAAATATATATATATTGTAATTATTATTAAATTAAGCCCCAATTTACCCATTTCGCCCCCGATGCGCTATCGTCGCAAATCGAATGTCGACGAGAATACTGACATTCCGACGCATCGGCTGGCAGCTTCGTTTCGTCATCCGAGGTCGTTCGGCAACCTCGACGACGGCCGAGTCAAACGTATCGAAATTTGGTATCGTCGCAAAATTCGACTCGAGCTCAATCAATCGAATGGTGCGCGCGTAAGATGTGCACGAGGTCGTCCTGTACCGGCCCGTGGTCCTATAGTGACCACTAACTCCGACATCAATTTCGACCCGCCATGCACCAGCGGCACTAATCTCGTACAAAGATTTCAAAGAGTAACGGTTTTCGGCCGTACACTCTAAAACGAGGCGCGTCCCATCGCTGGGGAATCTGTGATCGTCGTGGTGCTCCTAAGGCTGTAATCCTAAATCTGGTGAAGTAATACCAAACCTCGACAAAAATGAGGCCAACAAATATTTATATTAATATAATTAATACTATAATATTATTATCATATTAATAATTTATCATATATTATAATTTATGTGTTTTTAATTATTTAAAATACGAGCAAATTTTATAATATATAATTATTTTTAAAATATCATAATTTTTTTATATATAATTCTTTTAAATTATTTTATATTTCGAATAATAATGAACCGAACACGAACGAACATATCAATCGTTCGTGCTCGTCTGCTTGACAAACCGAACGAAAAAAATTATTCGTGTTCATCTCGTTTGCTTATCGAACGAATAGAACACGAACTTTTTGGCAAACTGAATACGAACTGTTCGCGAACAACGAGCTTTTTTGACAGCCCTACTTTTAGGTGTATATAAGAAATAATATTGCTTGGGAATTAAGTTCAACTTAACTTAATGGATGGATGATGATGTTATTCGGTTGAATGATCAGATGTTGTTGCACCAATTCTTGTTTCTTGATTTGTTTTAATCCGTCTGTTCTAACTGTTTGACATTATTCACCTTCATGATCATTCAGCTTCCCTCAAGCAGCGGCTGCAGCTCAGGCGGGTGCATCAGTCATCCAGATTTTTGTGGGCAGAATTAGGGTAATTTTCTGCTTTAAATCTAACTGTTGTTTCAACTATTTGATAAAAATACTTGTGAATGGTGATTTAGGATTGGGCTCGCAATCATTCTGCTGATCCTGAGATTGAAGCTGCTCGTAAAGGAGGACAAGATCCTGGATTAGCTCTGGTGATTATTTTATTTTTTCATCCTGCTAACAAATTTGCCGTGGTGGTATCTTCTTGAAGCCCCATACTGGAATTTTAATCATGGGAAAACTAACCTATTTGGAAGAACTTTACAGCTTTATTCATTTATTTATTTATTTTTAATATCTGCCTGTGGGTTGTCTTTGTAAATTAATGCTGTCGCCATATAAATTTATCACCAACTCAGGCTTTAATCCCGAGTCATCTATTCATAAATCTAATGGAATCTTCCTAAATAAATTTAGCACCTGGTTTTTCCACAGCGAATGTATCTTGCCATAAAATTACGTTAGGGAACTTACACAATGATGTTGATAGGGTGTTCTGTTTTTTTGATTAGTGGTTGATTTTGCTGGTTACGCTATTGTCCATGCTTTTTATTTGAGAAACATGCATTTTGATGTTAATAAATTTTGAATGTTGTCGGATAAATGGTATTTTGTCCTTACAAAATGATTGAAGGAGGTTATGATGGATCAACCAGTCATGAATTTAAGAGATATCAGATGGTCCAGTCATCAACCATTCAGCTTTGGTAGGTTTTGGAGTGGTATTAAATTAATACCCTTAGAAGTTTTTTTTCATCCAGTTTATTATTTGAAGCTTCATTTTTGTTGCATTAATATAACATGCTTATGTTGATCACTTTTACTCTATTATTGGTTTTGCATAAGCTTTATGCACATTTCTTCTATTAAAAATCGCCCTCCTTGAGAACTTATAAAGAAACTTCGAATTGACATTTGATGCAGGAAAATAATTTGTTCCACATTTTACTACAAGCCTAGGAAGAAGATATTTACTTGGGTGTTTTTAGAAATGTTTTCCATTGGCCATGGAAAATTGTGAATGGAAGCAATGTTAATCAATTATGGTTATAAATCTCTGACTGCTTTTGAGTGCTCTATCCATAAATTTGATATATGAAGGCAGGAGGAATTTTTGCAGATGACATGGATTTTAACGGTTCTTTTAACATGCTTATAGCAATTAAACCATTTGAGCTGCATAAAATGTGTAGATTTTTGTTGGAGCTGCTTTCTGCTTCTTTAAGTATTATTAATAGACCAGACATTTTTATCGTCATAATCAACATTAGCATAATCTTTTATCTAATTCATTTTGTTGATGTATTTCGTGTGATGTAATTGACCACAAACCTTATATTAAATTTTCATGATATTACAGGTAATCAAAACATACAACTATATCCACAAGTACGGACACAAGTCGAAGCTGATGGCTGCGGCAATTCGCAATAAGCAGGACTTATTTGGCATTCTTGGGTGCGTTATGCAAATGGAATTTTATTAATCTTCAATTTAACCTATCTTTGCAATTGGTAATATGATTACTTCTTACTACTTTTTCCAGGGTTGATTATATCATTGCGCCACTGAAGATATTACAATCCCTAAAAGAATCTGTCACATTTCCTGAGGAGAAGTACTCCTACATAAGGAGGCTAAGTCCAAGCTCTGCAAAAGAGTATGATTTCACAGACGAAGAGGTAATTTTTTGTTTTATGTGGTTCTTCAGAAGATTTCTTTTTTCTTTCAATTGAATAATTAATAAATCTTATTAATATCTTAAACATTCTCTTATTGTAACAAGCAGAATGCCAGCCTCTTCCTGGTGCATTTATATTTTTAGGGTCTATTTTTATGATAAATTTTCCAGCTGTTTCAAGAAGAATGCGAAACTATTGCCGAAGAAGCTACCGTGAGAAAACTCGACGTTAGCGAAACAGAACGCCTGTTTGGATAGTTTAGCCGCGAATCATTGTGGCTGCGTTATTTCGAAATAAATATCAGAATCGTCTTTATGTACACGTACTACGGAAAGTTCAATGCTTTAGAAATAATTCAACAAATCACTAAAATAAATTTCAGAATATTACGGAAAGTCAAAAATGTAATATGTTACATTAAAATTTATACATCACTTAACACCAAATAACATGTAAATTAAAATTATAATAATTAGCAATGTTATTGCAATATTACTTTTCACGTCTGATCAGTCAAGTCTTCCAAAGAATTTTCTTTTCAAAACTACTCTTCACATATAGTCATTATTTGAAGTAGACTCCTTGCAGTTGTCTGAAGAAGCCATAAATATATTTTTGGGATACCTATAAAATTTTCTCTTATAGCTAACTTTCTGGCATTACATGAACACACAACATTGTGAACCACAGTTGCAGTATATATTTACAGAGGCGGTAGAAGCCTTTGAACTCATTTTTCTTGAGAATGCAGACCTTAATACATCAATTTCAACTTTAGTCACAAAAGAACATGTAAAAAAAAATGCAGCCCGCAATGTATATTTCAGCATAGCCCAAATCGTGAACATTTGTTATCATCCAAAAACACATAGTGTCAACAAAAAAAAAGCCAAAACCAATCAAAATTAATTGAGTAATATGTTCCTAATATAAATGCAAATTAAGTACTTTATAATTCTCACTTTAATTATTATATAAATCATTTATAATGAGGTCTTTGAGCTCTTTCATCTCCTCAACTCCACTCATTCTGTGCTTAAGTGTATTCCCTAAAGATTAAAGAACTCATCAAATATGTGAAATATAAAATTACTAATATTTAAATAGTAGAAAATTAAGGCAAAATGATAGCTAACAATGCAATATAATACTAATGAATATAACAAAACATTTCAAGTACAATCTTTTGCAAGATGTTTTTAAACTGTTCAAAATTATGCTACACATTTTGATTCTCAAAGAAATAACGACTATAATGAACTCTCCGCTCGGGAATCATAGACAAAAATCTCATTATTAACATCCTCAAGCAATTTTTTTAGAGTGCATTTAAAGATGAATATCTTCAAATACTTTAATGATCTAGTCTAACATAAAGATAACCTCAGAAAGAGATTGGTGCATGAGTCGCACTTGAAACAAATGTTATTGTTGTGTATGCAATAACTAACACTGCAATTTGATTTCTTAGAAATCCAACACTTATTATTATTATTTTTTTTTTCAAAACACTTGGGCTCTCATTTGGTTTACACTTTAAATAATTTGATTCCGTATAATCATCTATTTTATGCAATGGTTCCTTGGTGAGGTCATTTGAGCTCTATCGGGTCAGAATTATAGGGACCGTATGTAGGCTCATGAGACACTTGGTTTGGCTTCATGCATAAGCTCTAGTAGTAAGAACATCATCAAACATTTGGTCTAATTTCTGCACTGGTTTGAGATCTATGCCATATTATTTGATTTTTTTGGAATTTGGTACTGTGTACAATTTATTGAACAAAGATATAAACCGTAAATAGACATGTATATTTATTGATTAATATAAATAAAGTATGCAAATACATAATTTAATTATAACTTCTCTTACCACTACTCATATTGTGCATCAATGGCATTATTTATAGAATCCCAACCTAACTCTGTTAATTCTTATTTTAATTCATTTCATAATTTACAATTCTTTTTCAATTTATCTCAAGTTTTTTTAGTTGAGTTTTTTTGTACTTTCTACTAGTTATCTCTTTAGTGTGTGGTATTACTTTTACATTCCTCCTTATTTAGTAGATACAGCCCATTGCTCATTCATTCTTATTATAAACAAAATTTATTTTCATATTATATTCCCCATTGATATTTACTTCAAATTCTCTCGGATTCCTCATTACAGATGACTCAAAGGAACAAAAAAATAAAAGTACTTTAAATTCTTAAAAATTTATTTTGTTCTTCTTTTTACGTCATTTTTGTAATGAAGAATCCAAGAGAGTTTGAAGCAAGTAGTCACGAGACTTGACATGAAAATGATTTTTTACGATATATATTTAAATGGCATGAAATTAGGTAATCAACCAAAGTCTCACTTTAATAAGAAGAGTTGATAGAATATTATCACACTTTAAAAAGGGAATTAATAGAAAATATAACAAAATTTAACTAAAAAGTAAATGTGAGCAAATCGAAAAAGGATTTGAAACTATGGAATGAGTTAAATCAATGATTGATTGTGTTAGATTGAGATTTTGTAAAGAAGACTATTGATGCACAAGATGAGTTGTTAAAAAAAAAGTTATAGTTAAATTATTTATTTTGTACACTTCATTCATATTATTCAGTAAATATACATATCTACTTATAATTCATATCAATGTTCACTGTAGGTAGTGTCAAATATCAAAAAATTTAAATACTGTGGCATATGTCTTGAACTAGAGGATAAACTAGATTAGATGTTCGGTGATATTGTTGCTATTAGAGCTTAAGTATGGATTTCAAACCAAGAACCTCTTGAGCTTATACATGATATTTACACTTCTGACCCAAGAGAGCTCAAATAGCCTCATTGAGAAACTGTTCATATTATTCAATAAGTATTCATTTTTATTTATAGTTCGTATCAATGTTTACTTTAGTTAGTGCGAAATATAAAAAAAATTAGATATTGTGGCATATATCTTGAACCAGAGGATAAATTGGACCAGATGTTTGGTGGTGGTGTTGTTAGCAGAGCTTATGCATGAACTTCAAATCAAAGAGTCTTATGAGCCTACACATGATCTTTTGTAATTCTGACCCAAGAACGCTCAAATGACCTCATTGAGAAATCGTTGCATATGGTAGATGTTGATCATATGGAATCCATTTATTCGAAGCATAAGCCATCTGAGGGTCCAAGAGTATTGGAAAAAAAGAAAATATGTTGAATTTCTAAAAAATCAGATTGCATAATTAGTTACTATATGTGCAACAATGGTAGTTGCTTCGAGTGCACCTCATACTCCATGCTTTTTTGAGGTTATCATTGCGCTAGGCCAGATCATGGAAGTCTTAGAACATTCTTCCATATTTGCACTCTACGAAAGTGCTTGAGGATGTTAATAAGAGAGATTCTTATGGCAATGGTTTCTAAGCAAATGATTCATTATCTCCATTATTTCTTTAAGAATCAGAATGTGTAGTATAATTTTGAACAATTTAAATTTTTTTTTTTGTAAAATATTATACTTGAACTATTTTGTAATATTCGCTAGTATTATCTTGTTTTGTTAGCTATCGTTGTGTACTTGTTTTCTATATTTAAATGTTAGTTATTTTACATTTCACATATTTGTTGAGTTCTGTGATGTTTATTGTTGACTCTCAAGTATATGATGGTAAAATACCAGCTGGTATTTAAAATCATTACAAATTCTTTATATGATAATTAAAGTGGAAATTAGAGAGTATTTACTTTATAGTTATGTTATGAACAAATTCCTCACTTGATTTTGATTGATATTGTCTTTTTTTTATTGATAATATATTTTTTTGGTTGATATTGTTGATTGTGTTTTGGACTCTGATTTTTGTGAGTTTTGTTTTTTTTGAAGTGTGATTTGTAATTTTTTTTGTGATTAAAGTTTAGATTAGTGTTTTAAACTCCAAATTTTAAAAAAAATGAGTTTAAGAATTTCTACTACTTCCAGAGTTGTGTACTACAACCGAAAAGGTTGCTTATTTACGTCGCAGTGAGAAGCAAGTTATGAGAAGATTTTATAGGTCTACTAGAAATAGATTGACTTTTTTAGATGGGTTGATGATCAAGGAGTTGACAAATGTAAGTGATCATATGTGGAGAGCGGCTTTGTAAAAAAAATTATCTAGAAGACTTGATCTTTTGGATGTGAAAAGTAATATTATAATAACATTACTTGTTATTGGAATTTTAATTTTCGTGCTATTCAATGCCTAAGTGGTGTATAAATTTTGATATAATATATTAGATTTCTGACTTCGTATAATATTATGAAATTATTTCTGGTTCTCAGTTTGATTTTTTTTCTAAATGGTAAACCTATATCTAACACATGTACACATGGGTATTATAGACTTTATTTTAGAAACAGTTGCAGTATAACAAATTCACAGCTCAAATATTCAAAGAGACATACTGCTTCACCAACACTAATTTTCTCGAAATAGTTGCAACTGTCCCAAACAGACCCCAAGTCTCTTTGCCAACATAGTCCTCCGCCCTAGCTGAATCAAGCAAAGGGCTCTCTTGTAATTTGAAGGCCTTGATAAACATAGAACA
Source organism: Papilionanthe hookeriana x Papilionanthe teres (assembly GCA_022702705.1). Lineage (NCBI taxonomy): Eukaryota > Viridiplantae > Streptophyta > Magnoliopsida > Asparagales > Orchidaceae > Papilionanthe > Papilionanthe hookeriana x Papilionanthe teres. The sequence goes on along the minus strand of CM040423.1, from coordinate 146,278,724 downwards.
TCATGCAAGTCCCTTATGAGATAAACTTCTAGAAGAATACAAATGCTATTTAGTTACTTTTCCCCACCCAATTCTTATATTTTTACATTTCTAACACCTAAACTTTATTTTTTACATTTATACCATCCAAATCTATCATATCACATAAAAAATACCACCATTTTAACTTTTAAAAAGTGAAATGCACCTTTTCATGTATTGGCAAGGTGGTATGTATTTAGAAATTGAAGTTTAGTTGTTATCTATGTAAATGGATAGGAATTATCTATACAAATCTTCGGAAAAAAATAAAAAATAAAAAAGCTTGTCTCCACATGCTCAAATTTTTCTCTGCAAGCATGAATGTCAAATATCAATCCTGATTTATCAGTTAATGTTGGCTAGATCTCAAGTGTAACAGCGATATTGAATCTCTGCTAATCAAGGAGATCATGGTTGAGCTTCTGCTTTGATAAAACATAAAAAAAAATCAATTTGCAATAAGTTGTTAGACACCATATCCTTTTCCTTCAACATAATGTTTCCCTCTCATTATACTGGTTGTGCCGTCTCTTACACCGTGCTTTTATCCTCTAAACCCCCTTCATATTTCTTCCAGAGCAAGTAGAGGCAGAGTTATCAAGCCTCCCCCACTTCTTCTCCCAAACCTCACGATAATCTAACTGCGAAGCAACGAATTGGTCTCTTTGGGACAGATTTTTACCTGTTTTGCATTTTAAACTGTCATGACAATTCTGTGTGGAAAACTGTTTTCGAGAAATTTTTGTGGCGATGAGTTGCTTTCTGCAACTGATCTATAGTGTGGTGGATGTAAGCTGATTTCTGATTTTTTGAAAAAAAATAATAATTTTCGCACCACAGCCTTACAATCACCTTTAAAGAAAACTGCAACTCTATTTTCTCCGTAGGATGAATTAAACTTCCTTGCAGCTTTAAATCTTTCCTCTAAGAAGAAATTCCTTTTTAAGTCCTAATTCGATTTTGATGGCATAGCTCCTGAATGGGATCAAAGGAGTCTTGCTGCAGCAATTGGACCCTGTGCTGAAGAACTGCTAGCTTCTGGACTTGATGGTTATGTTAATCAGACCAGGCGTGTGGAGGAATTATTTGGGAAGATCTGGCCACTGCCATGTCTAAAATCTAGTCTCAATTCTCTACAACACAGCACTCTCCCCCATATAGCACTATAAACTTTTTAAAAATTCTGTAATAACTGCAACTGTATTTATTTGTCTGTTTTGCTTTTAGAGATTTGAAATAGTATCTATTTGTGCTACTCATAATTTAAGTCTTATAGTTTAATAGTGTGGCAAGAGCTTCATTATTCTAGTTTCATGTATTATTCTAGTTTCTGGAAACATGAAAACCTACTCTTACTGCTATAAATGAGTGAAGTTGAGCTTAGTGCTGTCTTCTTTAACTATGTTAATTTATATTGCTATTGAGTTTTGAGCTGAATTTGAATATGAACTGAGTTTTAAACTGTTAAATTCAAGTTTATTAATTTTTTTTATTGAATTTGATTCCTAATCAAGCGTTAATTGAGTCAAATCAATTATATTTATAATATGTTGATGATAGACATAGTTTGAAGGGGTATTCACATACAGCATACCAAACAATTCCTATGTATTTACATATTTAAAACCTAAACTTTGTTTTTTCACATTCATACCATAAGTCTTTCAGATCACATCAGAAATACTGCTACCGAAGTTTAGGTATTAGATATGTAAAAAGATAAAAATTGAGTGGCATGCATTCAAATATTCATAATTTGATTTATAGATTCATTCAATGTCATTTAAATAGGTGGTGAAGTTTATATATAATATATATCAAAGAATGACCAAAATACATATACGAGCCCCCAATCATCTTCACGTGCCTAGCTATTCGAGGACCGCCCCACTACCAACAACCGATCGTATGGACCCGAACCCGTGGACTGAGAGACTCGCGACCTTCAAAGAGCCTGCTCTTCCAATGCGCGCGGCCGCGCACAAGTATCTCTCTCTCTCTCTCTCTCTCTCTATATATATATATATATATATATATATATATATATGTGTGTGTGTGTGTGTGTATCTAGTTATTTATTTAATATTTGGATCATGCAAGTATTTTTAATAATATATTTATTTTCTTAAAATATATATTCTGCTTGATTAAACAAGTCAGTCTGCACATGGAAGTGATTGTGTGCCGTTGTCTTATTGAAACTACACTATTGTATTGAAGAAGGCATGAGACCATATTTTGTGCAACTTTGCCTGCTAAGATACTTTAGTTGGCAGCAGCACTTTTAATTTTAAATTTAAATTTAATTTAATTTTGTTTATTTTTTTTTATTTATAATAGATTATCTTTGGTGTGTTGTGTTATGTTTAGTCATTTTTAAAAATATTCAAAATATATTTTAGGGGTTAGATTTGTAATGGCTCTATTGTTTATTATTATTATTTTTTACATTAAAAAAGGATCCGGCTTGAGTGTGCATGCGCTGGCAAGGCGTGTTGTGTCGTCGACAGTATTATCGATTCAATAAGTGCATATTTACCCTTTGTCGAGCTTGAAATCAAACTTCCTTTATTTTATAGGAAGCTTTACATAAATAGCACTCAATTCCTATGTATTTACATATCAACTTTAATTTTTCACATATATACTACTTTAACTATGTATGGAAAGGTATGTTTACATATCTACTTTATTTTTTATATTTTCAAGGAAAGGTGTATTTCACTTTAAAAAGTTACATTTGTGTTATTTTTATTCCCATGTCGCCACATATAAGCTGGCCATTGGCAGGAATGTCCCATGTTTCTACTTGATCGTTCGATTCTCCAGGTGCTAAACCACCTTACATTGCTTGGGATAAACGACATTATTTTGCCTACGTGGCAAGAATATTATTTGCAATAGAACCATCATAATAATATATTTGATATTTGAGAAACATAAAATCACTTCAGAACAATATAAAAAATAAGATTTATAAGTCAGTATCAAAATTGCTAAAAAAATTATATTTAAAAATATGATAATACTAAATTTAAAATACAGACGACGTATGTTACAAGCTACGGTGTTCTCTAGGGATAAAATCAAACTTCGATCATATATATATAAATTGAAGTTAGGGTGTTAGAAGTGTAAATGAATATGAATTAGGTTGCGTAGTATTCAATAATCAATAAATATATTTATTTATTCCAAGTAATAAAAAAAGAAACATTTACAAATATATATAACACAATTTGTATGTATTTATATATCTAACACCTACATTTTAATTTATAAATATATTTTTCATACTCTAATTTTCATTTAAAATTAAATATAATAATATCACTTCTTTTAAAAAGTGTATCTTTACTTTTAAGCACAAGAAAAGAGGCATAAACGTAAATATCAAAATTTTGTGTTCACTATGTATATATGCAATTTTTGTGGTATATATATAAATTTTCCTAAAATATGTTTTGGCATCATAGGAGGGTTAAATTATCTTAGAAATATAAATTAAATTAATCTTTTTTAAAATAATTGTAATTGCAAATTATTTACATATAGTATCTAAAATATAATTTTTATATTTGTGATATTTATTAATGTTTAAAAAATTGTGTTTTACATTTTAAAAATTGATAAAAATGATATTTTTAATTAAATTTTAATTTTTTTAGATACACAAATACTTAAGAATTAATTAAATAGCTATTTGCTTCCCGGCAAAAAAAAAAAAAAAAAAAAAAAAAAAAAAAAAAGAGTTATTTTTTTAAAAAGTTTTGTCAGAGCTTTAATTTAAAAATAATAAAAATTTATCGACAGAAAAATCACGCTCCGAAAAGGGAAAATGTGGTTAGCTTTTTCAGCTTTGGAGGGAATGCGAGTACTCTAAACGCTGTTCTCGCTTAGTGCTTCTGAACTGAGCTGTACAGTCGCCGCTCACCGGAGACAGCTTGAGCGCATTCCGATAAGGGAAGATGGCGGTGCGGAGGGCATCTCCGGCGGCAGCAGCGGCAGCAATGGCATTTGCATTAGCGGCGACGCTTGTGGGGCTCTGCTCGGCCGGCGATCCGTTCGCTTACTTCGACTGGAACGTCGCGTACATGAAAGCCGCGCCGCTCGGGGTGGAGCAGCAGGTGTGCTCCGCCATGAACTCTGTCTCTCTTTCTACTGCTGCTGCAACTTTAGATCTGCGGTCTTTTCTTTTCTTTTTCTGAAAATGTGTGTGTATGGGTTTTTGCTTTCTCCATGCGTCCGATCTTTTTTAGCTCTTTTCCCCTTTTGGAGCGGCTGCATTTCACTTTCTCAGTGTGTCTCGGTTTTTTTTTTTTGCATATTTTATTTTTGACGCTGTCTTGTCACTGATGCTAGGTAATATCGATCAATGGAAAGTTTCCTGGACCAGTCGTCAATGTCACGACCAACTGGAACGTGGCGGTGAACGTGCTCACAGCCCTGATGAACCGCTTCTCATTACTTGGTGGGGCGTTTATCGGCATTGCCTTATGTTTTTGAAAAGGATGTTGTGATATTTTTTCAGATGAGGTGAGTTAAAGTTTATTTTGGTAGATTTAGTTAAGTTTCTAGGTTTGGTTGTCAGGGATGGCGTCCAACAAAGGAAAAATAGCTGGCAAGATGGAGTGCGTGGGACGAACTGCCCGATCCCAGCTGGATGGAATTGACTGCCTAATTCCAGGTCAAGGATCAGATTGGGAGCTTCTTCTACTTCCCTCAACCCTCTTCCAGCGTGCAGCAGGTGGGTATGGAGGATTCACGATTAACAACAGGCCGATTATCTCGGTGCCTTTTGACACGCCAGATGGTGACATCAGTCTCTTTGTGGGTGACTGGTTCAACAAGAACCACAAGGTGAGTGCGCATTTCAGCATTACTTTGTTGGATAGAAACTATGGAGGAAAAAAAATGTAGATGATTTGACTTATGGAGGTTGAGTCTATTTACTTTGTTCTGTAGGATTTGAGGAAGGAACTTGATGAAGGGAAGGCTTTGGGGATACCAGATGGCGTGCTTATTAATGGAAAGGGTCCTTATAGGCACAACAAAACGCTCGTTCCAGTAGGAATTGATTACGAGACCATCAATGTTCATCCAGGTAAAGGCACTTTCTGATTAGTCTTCTTTTTATTTGTTAGGTTGCAGAAGATCCTTTTGGAGAATTCAGTATTTATAATGATGATTGTTTTTGACCGATCACGGTGCTCTGATTTTCTGCTTTTCCTTGTTCAAACGAATGTTCTTTAGAATTAGTTCTCAAATGATCATCAAACAGGTAGGTAAGATCAAAGAAGAGCCCAAGTAAATCTTCATATCATGTTATTCTGATGGTTGTCTTAACTGTTACAGGGAAAACTTATCGGTTTCGCGTCCATAATGTTGGAATATCTACTTGTTTGAACTTTAGAATCCAATCTCACAACCTTTCTTCTTACGGAAACGGAAGGATCATACACAGTTCAGCAGAACTATACCAATCTGGATATATTTGTTGGGCAGTCCTACTCTTTCCTGATTACTACGGATCAGAATGCAAGCACTGATTACTACATTGTAGCGAGCGCTAGGTTTGAAAATGGATTCTAATTGGGATAGAGTTGTAGGGGTTGGAATCCTTCATTATTCGAATTCCAAAGGCAAAGCATCTGGTCCTCTTCCTGATCCTCCCAATGATATTTATGACAAATCATATTCTATGAATCAGGCAAGATCAATCAGGTTTGTGTTGAGCTTCCCTGAACTTGTTTACTTGGGAAGTGTTAGTGGTTATTGTATAACAACTTTAGTCATCCTTTATTGATCGTCTGCTTACATATTAGAGACTTGCATCTGTTCTGCTTCGTTCCTCTGGTATTTTTTTCTGAGAATGATTTATATGGATACACTTTCTTAGGAATTTGCATGTGAATAATAATTTATTAGCATTACTTGCGTAAGCTAAATCTGTATTTTTGATATCTTTTGTTAGAACGTTCTATAAATATTTTCAGGTGGAATGTGACCAAGGTGGTGCCCGTCCAAATCCCCAAGGTTCTTTTAGGTATGGTTCCATCAATGTGACCCAAGTATATGTTTTAAAAAACAAGGCAGCAGTGCTTATTAATGGAAAGCTTCGGCAACACTCAATGGGATCTCTTATTTACCTCCTCTGAGACACCATTAAGGCTAGCCGACCAGTATGAAAAGAAGGGAATTTACAAGCTTAATTTCCCTACCAAGCCACTTCCAGGACCACCAAAATTGCAACTTCTATTATTAACGGTACATACAGGGGTTTCATGGAGATTGTATTCCAGAATAATGAGTCTAGAGTTCAGAGTTATCACCTGGACGGATATGCATTCTTTGTTGTTGGGTATGGACACTTCCGTTTGTTATATAAAGTTTGCACCTTTCTGCACAATCTTTTGTATTGACATAAATAAATGATTTTGAAATATGTAGGATGGATTTTGGAGAGTGGGCTGAGAATAGTAGAGGCACATATAATAAATGGGATGGTGTTGCACGTAGCACAATTCAGGTGAATGGTTTAGGTTTGATTCACTTTGAGTGGTTCAATTTTATTAGCATCCATCTGAAGTTCTATTTTAGTTTTTATCATAGATATTTTTATATTTACTTTTAGATGGGGCTATTTTTGCCCCTGAGTTTATAGAAGCATTAAAGTAGTCCCCATATTATTTTTATGGGCTGTAAATTGAACTCTCATTGAGGACTATGTAAACCCCATATTAAAAGAACAATGGGAACTAAATTGAAAACTTTTATAAATTTTGGGACTAAATGAACCCTTACAAAGAACCAGCAAACCATTTTGACACTTTTCTCCTTTTATTTATTCTAATTGATAATTGCTCAGCAATGTATAGGGAGACCTTTTTGTTGCTTTTTGTCCTCGTTTTTTTCCTAATTAATGAAGCCCCCCATGATATAACCACTAACATATCTTCTGCACAAGTTCTTGTTTATTATTATTGTTGACCTTCATATTTATTTTGCTTGACTAAAATGGTAAATATCGGGTGTGATAACAAGCTACTGAGCTAATTCACCTCAGTCATCTTCGAAGCCACCTAAATACCGCCCAATCGTAAAACAAACTATGTGAGTGTATTGGGATCGTTGAGATATTCAAAAGAGCCTATTTGCGTCTGAATTTGGATCGGATTTGTTTAGCGTGCGTTCAGAGATCAAATATTCATTTTATTTGAATGTTATAAAATATAACATATATCTATTCAATGTATGTATGCATATCTGTGTGCGCGTGTTGTTATATTATATAATATATGAATTTCAAATATCCCTTCATAATTAAGCTGATTACTTTTCATTCCAAACAAGCGCGAGCCAATAAAGAACAAATAATTAAAATTTAACTTTGGCTCCTTACAACAATGAACTTTTATTTTGTTTTCTTGGCAAAATGAAAAGGAAGGATATTTTTTCTCTCGCACTTCATGGGACACGGGATTGGGGATTTTTGGCAAAATGTAACCTCTCCCTCTCTCTCTCTTCCTGCAACCAATTAATTCCCCCAATTATCTTTCCTTTTCATTCTCCTCTCACATTTATCTCTTTAAAACTTGGCACAAAAGTTCTGTCTCGGGGACTCCAGACCTCACCTTCCAGTTCACAAAACTGATCCTAATCATTTTGACAGCACTATCCTTATGATGTCAAAAATAAGTACCACATTTTATAGGATTGATAAGATTATTAAGCAGACTTTGCTTCATTTTTTCGTCTAGAATTCATCTCGTGGTATTTGAAATGTGTTATCGTGACTATAATGTTTTAATTAGAGTTGATCAACATTTAATGAATTTTTCCTTTGCGACTGATTCTCTGAAGAATCTATTTCCCTTTATAGCCTCTGCACTGACCTTAACCCATTTAGCTTCAAACATATTCACGACCTAACTCAAGATGATGTTTAATTAGAAGTTGATGAGTATTTTAATTATTTCTTTATTTGGTGCTGATGAGGTTTTTATTTGGAATGAATTAGTTTGAGTTAACTTTATATTTTATAAGCACTTAAAATTAGGGAGGATGAATGCATGATATACACGCATAAAGTCCCCACCTTTTCTTATCAGAATTGGATTTGGATTTTGCTAATGGTACTATTGTTGAGAACCTTTTTCAGTTATCTTCTCATTTCATTATCTTTTAGACCCGGGTCTTTCAGAACGAGCTAAAATTTGTTTGCACATTTGGAAAAAATTGGACCAACAATCTTAATCCAAATCAATACTAGAGTATAATGTGTAATATGCGTACTTTCGTTGATCAAAATTCTTCTTTGTACTACGGCTTGATCATTCAGATTGTTTGATCATATTATTAGCAAATTGGAGTACCAATCCAAATTTTTTATTGAGCATAATATGTGTTATTCAATCCCTTTCATTGATCTTAAATCTTCTCATTATTACCTCCTAATAATTCAAGTTTCATTACAATCTATATTCCATGTTTAAATGGGATAATCTGATAGAATCACTTTTTAAGTTTGATAAGTTATTTTCTAGTTATAATTTGTTTGATGAACAAAAATTTAGTTTATACTTACATGTGTGTGTATGAATACTTCGGTATTTTGTCTGATGTCTCTAAACAAATAATTGAATTCTCAGAATTTTTTTCTGTTCTCTTGAGACCATAGAATCAGTTTTTGGAGATCAATATCTGGGCAAATATTGTTAAGAATATACTAACCCAAATTTTGATGATCTCAAAGTTAATAGATTTTGTTTTATAAGGTAACTATTTTGAAATTCATTCTTGGATCATTGATAAACATGTGACTTTTGCTTCAAAACATCAAATTATTGAATTTATTATTTCAGGTTTATCCAGGAGCTTGGACTGCTGTGTTGGTTTCACTCGATAATGTTGGTACCTGGAATTTGCGCTCGGAAAATCTTGATTCATGGTACTTAGGACAGGAGACCTACATTAAGGTTTTCAACCCTGAGAGCACCAACAAAACTGAAATGCCTCTACCTGATAATGCTCTTTATTGTGGACTCCTTGACGACATGCAAAAGTAAATCTTTGAATCCATTCCTTTTTTTTTTTTTAAGGGTTTGTTTGGGATCAATTTAGTTTTTTTAAAAGCATATTTTTTATGCATTTTTTATTTTTTGTTTCTAAAAAGAAACAAACATGTTTTTGCGCTCAAAATGTAACATGTTTTGAGTGTTTTTAAAAACATTAATTCGTTAATCAAATACCAAAACACGTTTTGTTTCAAAGCAAAATGTTAATAAAATAATATTAAAAAAATAAAAAATATAATTGATTTTTTATTTTATTTTTGTTTTATTTATGTTTTGATTTGAAACAAAATATGTTTAGCACCTTTGATTAAGACATTGTTGTTTTTGAAAATACTCTAAACACCTAAATGTTTTTTTGAGTATTTTTAAAAACATGCTATTTTCTTTCTAGAAACAAATTATAAAAATATGTAAAAATTACACCAAATAAATATGTTTTTAATAATAAAAGGAAAAAACAAAATTGATACAAAAAATGCCCTTGGCTACTGTTTGAAGTGCTCGTTTTTTAAAAGGAATTGATTTTTTAAAAGATAATGTCAAAATAGTACCCTAAGTATTTGGATGGTGCCATTTTAGTCCCAAGTCGATAAATGTATCAAATTAGTTTATAGACTCTTTTAATATGATTTAAAATAGTTTTAAGGAAGGATTATTTTAGCCCCATTAAAAGAGTTTAAAAGAGTTTGAGGAACTAAATTAGCCATTTTGATAAACCCTAGTCCTAAAACTACTAGGACATAGACTTAGGAGACCATTTTGACATTTTCCCTAAAATTTTACCATGCTATGATATATATATGGCTATAAAAAAAGTTGTTGTAGCTATTGGAAAACAAAGGCAACAAAGAACTTATAAGTTTGTAGCACTACGTGAGTACATAAGTACAAATTGCGTACTGTGATTTTAAAGATGGGAGTACATCGCCAGTGTATATTTTCTCCGCACCTAATAAATTTTTTTTTTTAATAAATAAATTATTGTGAATAATTAATTTTATGAAGGTTTACATACATATCACTTAATTCCTAACGTGCATTCCATTTTTTAAGAAGTTAAAATAATGTTACCTTTGAGGGGTGTTGGGTAGCGTCTTATTAATAGGATTTATGATCAAATTTACAAATCCAAGCAAATATAAAAGGTACAAGTTCCATGAATTTATAAAAATTCCGGATTTAAGGTCCGAATCTTGTCTTAAATTCATGTTAAATTCAGCTTTAATATATCCATTAAGGAGGTAGGACCTTGAAAAATAGAAGTTGGGTTGTATTTATGTAAGTGCTTCTTAATATTAATGTCTTAAAACTGAGTCGTTAGTGTGCTGACTTTACATACAGGCAACAGAAACCTCATGGGCAGGCGTTGGAGTACTCATCAGCAACCCTTAAAGGAGGAACTGCTACGGTTTCTGCAGTGGTGACGCTCTTAGCTGCATTGCTTTTGCTCTTCTATCATTAGTAAAGACTTTAGATTGACGCGAAGCTTATTAGTGTTATGTTTTATTTTTTTATTTCTTTTTTTTCTTTTTAGAAGCTTGATTTTATCAGCTGGTTTTTTTATTAGGTTATTTCAGTGTTCACGCTGTTTCTCTCTTTTTCTTATTATTTATGAAGATTTTTTTTTTTCATTTTTTTTTTAATTTAGCTAATTTGGTGGTAATGATGTATATTTTATTTAATTTTTTTTTTTATTTTTTGTTCGAGCAATTTGGCCGGAGATTATGGTTGATGGTGGGTAAAATCATTAAATGTCTAATTTTTATAAAAGATTGTTAAAAAATGTATAGTTAAAAGGGGATAAAATTACTAAATTGTTCAAAGTATTTAAGAAAAATATCATATTTTATTATTTACATAACAAAAATTTCAAATTTTAGGGGGCGCAATTGTATATTGTGGACATAACCTGAATCTGCCCACGACACTCGGAAATTATTGCAGATACGAAGACTGTGAGATCAACGCCGCTTGCACAACCTCTCAATATTCCCCGATTTTGAGAGTATCGGAGGATTTAAGTATTAATGATGCATAAGATTATGACGTATCGATAGTGTGAATTAAGGACAGATTGATGTGTGCAATTGTATATTAGAACATAACCTGAGTCTGCTAATGGCACATAGTTCTTATCTATTTATTTACATTTGGAACACCAACATTTTTTAAAAGGTATAAATATAAATTTTAAAATTTAGGTGTTAGACTTGTAAATACATAAGATTTGTACTCTGTATGAAAAATTTCCTTTAATTCAAATGCAGTTAAGTCAATAAGTACCATTTTTATTGTATTTGGATGATTAATTTTAGAGTGCAATGGAATAGAAAATATTGGGGGCGTTGCATACTTCACCCAAATTTAATTAGAATGAAATTAAAAATAAATTATTTAATTTTATATTTTTCTAAATTAAAACTCTAATATTTTGTATATAATTATCATGGCCTACACATAAAATTTAATTCAAAACACAAATCTTAAAATCTAGAAAATATATTTGACTAAATTTTAAGTATCTCTAGCAAAATCATCACAACATCCTATTTTTGATGTCTTCTTCTCCCACGCCATTGTCATAATTTAGCCTTAGATGTAGTTTTTGAAAGTATCATTATATTCATTAGGCAACCCTTAAGCTCATGGTTGTACCTTTTATCATACTATTTATTTATTTATTGGGTATAATGAAAATAATATCAATTTTATCTTTGGTTGTTTTCTAAAATTTTTATACAAAAAAGTTTATTTATAATATATGACACCTGATATTTTCATATTCTCCCCGAAATATTTATTTTACCCTTCTGTACATCATTGTCATTTCCCAAATGTGGTTTGGTTATTCATCACCCCTCTCACGGCCGTGGACAGCATTTATCCCTCCTTAAATAAGAGATTAGTTCTACCCTAGGAACATTAATTTAAATAGTTGATTAAATATATTTATCATGAAATGCTTCTCTTAGTTACTTTTGAGAAATTTTTATTGAGAATACAAAAATCGACACAAATCTAAGAATACGTAGATTTAATCTATACTGCAGCATTTACGTCCTCGTGTTGAAAGTAACGATTTCCTTATTTCGGTGAGTTAATCGAAACGCCCATTGAAGCACACATATATCTTGATAAAACCCACACGTAAAAACTATTAAAACGCCTCGCTCCTCTCAACTCACTAAGCTTCCAAGAGACACACATCTTCATTCCAAGCTACTCCATTTCTAAGCATGAAGCTTTACCTAACACCTACTTACGTATAGGAGGAAGTGGGTGCGATTCAATATAAGCTACAATATCCAAACAAATGTTGAAGCCTAACAAGCTATAACTCTTAAGAGTAATGATAAAGCTTGAAGTGTTTCTTTCAATTCATTACTTGAGTAATATTATCTCCTCCATTAATGTTATTTTTGTAATTAAATTGTCTAATGTAAATGATTTTAGGTCTCTAAAACTACTAAACTGGGACTGACGGGAAGATTAGAAGAGCGGAGGGAAGGGAAGATTTCACTGCCGCAGCATCTCTACTGTTCCTCTTTAGATTCCTCTCCTGACAGTCGTCGGAGCCCGCAACACTACCAAGGGTGCCGTTAGGGTAACGCTAGGGAGAAGAAGGGTATAAGAAGAGGAGTGGACGTCGATATGATGGATGCGAGTCTAGAGCTTCAGGAATCCGGTTGGGAGGAGCTAAGGAAGGAGGCGAGGAAGATCGAGGGGGAACTTGACATTAAACTGTCTTCCTACGCCAAACTCGCGGCCAGATTTTCCCACTCTTCAGGTATTCCACTCTGCTTCCCGGGTGCTAGATCCAACCACCACGGTGGTGGTGAAAATGGTCTGTAGATGAATGTGATGGCTAGAATGGGGATCCGAATTTCTCTCTCTGCCATAGCTTGCTGATTTTCATCTTCAGATGTTTCACACTGTATGCTTAGTTTAGCAGTTCAGGAGATCATTATGTGGGTGATACATTTTTTATTGAACTGCCATTCCATACCAAATTAATTTGGGTCCGCAAATAACACAATTGCATAACTCAAAAATCAATCCTAAGCTATCAATTGGCATTCTTCAAATAAGAAAAGCCTTCATGCCAGGTATCCTCTTAAATAAGAAAGTTAATCAGAGATAGATCTGATGATGAATTGGAGCAACAACTTCTTCATCTTACATTTGGTTCATCTGGATGTGAATATAATGATAGTGAATTTTAACATGCAAATACAATGTAATAGTGTTCCTTGATCGTTAATAAAAACACTAATTGTTTTAGTAAATAATTGTTTAAGATTCATATTATCAGGAGATAGATCATGATTTCTCCAAATATTGTATGATCTATTTGAAATACAATAAGGTTTGAGTTAGAGATAAATGTAATAGACCCATATCTTTGATTATCACGGATGTTGGCCATGAATGGTTGAGTGGGAAATTGAATGATGGGCTATATGAAGTAGATAAGCTTTTGTTTGGTCAAGAGGAGTTGGACCTGGAATACTTTTGTATGAGCTAGTGTTGCCTATGGAAGAAATTACAACATTTGAGATGTAAAGAGCAAGAATATGAATCTTCATTTAGGCATGTTACAGCTGAGAATGGTTATGGAAATGATGAGGGTGATAAAGAAAATTAGTATACTGAAGATAATAAATGATCGCAGGATGATGTTATTTTGGCTGATGATGATCATCATGAATCCAAGGATGAGTAATCTACCATTTGAGTTTGATTATTAGTTTGTAAAGAAAATATGATTTGTGTTTTGTGAATAATTTCTTTCTTGAGATTACTTATGATTATATCTCTTTATGAAAGTCTAAGCTCCATTTATTTTTCTTGATTGCTCTAATATTATATGCTACAACAACTATGATAGTTTTGTATCTTAATTTGTTTGTTTTCTTTGCAATAGGTCTTCTGTTATTCTTCATTTATGTAAATGTAACATAAATGGTTGAAAAATTATGAGGGGGGTTGGGATCCTAAATCTTTGATAAAATGATCAGTAAAGTGCCCCCATAAAAGCTGAACAAGACAAAACCCTTAATGACAATATATAAAATTAACACAACACCCTCCTAGGGTAAATATTAAAATTTACTTTAAAATAGAAACTAAAATGAATAAAGTGACACTGTGTTGGTGGAAACATGCAAAGTGAGTTTCTTTTAGGTTATGTATGCTAAAATTTTAAAAATCCTACGCTCTACGTTTGTGACATTTTTTAAGGAAATTTTGCTTGATATTATTGATTTGTTAATAATATGTGTATGAATTTTCTATTATCTATGCTAATTATATAACATTGTGTATAGTGCTATGCTGCTCTGTGGATTATGTGGGGACCCTTATTCCGTATTGTGTTATTCATTATTGATAAATATGAACTAGAAATTACGCACCATTGATTTAGCATTTCTGCATTGTCCCCAACACGTTTAATGGAGGAGAACTCCTATAACTGATGAAAAATAGCTAAGGATAAAGCTAGTGTTGATGATATGATCCTTACACTTATCCATGAATGTAGCATTTATAAAATTATTCTCTTTTTCTTCTCTCCCATTTCTCTTTATTTGTTTTTCTCTTGCTCTTTAAATTGATAATCTCACTTTGATTGATTTGGTAAAATTTTAATTGCTTCTCTGATTCGATAAATTAAGCTAAATTAAAGATTAACTCATAATCCAAAAGTCAAATTTAAGCTATTTGGTGGGAAATTGGGATGAAAACTACTTTAATCCATAAATTCTTTCATAGCCAAACTAATAGAATCACATCTTCAATACATTTCTCGTAACATAGCTTCCATTTGTTATATCATTTCGATTTGGTACAATTTTTTTACTTTAGGTGATGAATTCAAACTTTACATGCTACTCATATGACACAAAATTTAGCTTATTGAGGAGGGAGAGAGGGGGGGTACCTTTTTTTTTTTATGCCGGTTGATTTAACCCTATCAAAATTCGTGCAAGGTTTTTTTGAATATGTTACATGAAGTTCTTATTTACAAACAATTACTATGCTTGGAGCTAGGTGGATATACTCGTGTCACATTTTTTACATTAAAATGACAGCTTGCTCTAATTTGGGAGCTTTTAGTTGTTATCTTTCATTTTTTTTTGCCAGGCAACAAAATAAATATTCCAGTTTTCTAATTTCCATTTTTCTAGGTATTGTGGAGATTGGATCACCTAATATTGGACCAAATAGATCATGGAAGTCTACTGAAATGGAAATAGAACTTACTAGAGAAGTTACTAGACATTAATGATTCCATGAGCCGATGTGCTGCATCTGCAGCATCAACCACTTCTATTACACAAAAGTTAGCAAGGCACAGAGATATACTGCACGAGTACTCACAGGTAATTTCGGTTAATTTAATTTCATGCTAGCATTACTTACTTGTTATTCTAGATTTATGTTTGTTTACCTATTTTTGGTGAATATTGTGTCAAATTAGAAAATTTTAAGTCCAAGGAGTAAAGATTAGGGATTAATCTGATAGATGAAAATGAGCATGACCTTTAGCACATTTGTACTGTGTGCCTAGAAAGGTAACCAACAATACATCTTGATCACTTCTTCATGACCTATAGGTCCCTTGGCATCACTTGCATAGATGGACACATATGCAAGTATGCTCCTAGTGCTTTCAATTGTCCTGATTCAAGGAAAACAAAGTAAATAGTTCATGCAATTAGAAAAACTATGATGAACATCTTATTGATATCTAAGCTAAAATTGAGCATACATTGATCACTATATTAAGCTCAAACATCTTCATGAGTTTTTTTGTTGAGATTCTAGAAACAAAGGGACTATGATATTGTATAAATAAGAATACTTGCTTCACATATGTCTGAAATAATAATTATATGGAAATGATAGCTTTACTTTTTCCTATGAAGGTTATAATTATGCTCGAAAGTGTGGAATGTTGAACAACAGAAAAGATTTTTCCTCTCCTTTGTTTATCACCATTTGATGCTGGAAAACTCATAATTTTTGGTAGGACATGCCTCATAAAGATCCCCTAAGACCAGTAAATTGGGTATAGCATGAAATTTCCTTATATCGATTGTCAACTAATGCATCATTATCTAACTAACTTAATGGTGCTATCCCAATGCTCTATTATATCCTAGATCTACGATGCTAGCAGGTTTTAATAACCCAACATAGTTGTTTAGATAGCCTAATAAAGTCCTTTTTATATGAGCATTATATGATGCACTCTCAGCATCTAATATATGAAGTTAACACAATCGCTTACTGATTTTGAGGTCCTTGAGTACTTCCAAGCATGGAATCATAACTTTACCCATTCGTTTCATGATGTAAAAAGTGATGCTAACACATAAGTTGAATGACACGTGCCATTAGCACTATTTGTTGGTAGTTGGAGCACATCTTGATCATCATAACCAAGATTATCTGTAATTTTTTTTAGAGTGTTCTAATCATTGTATTAACATAAAGTAATGACTTAATAAGTAGGGTCTTATATCATATAAATATTCCCAAATTCATCAGATGATGAAAGAGAGAGAGCAAGCAAAACCTTATTGTAGACATTTTTGCACATAATTTCTAGATGTTATGATAAAAGTATCTCACAAGCAAACTAACTCAGAGGATTAATATTTCTTGATCTTTGCTTATTGGTCCTATATAGGCTATTGGGCAACAAATTTATTCTAATCTACCTGAATGTGTTTTGGTAACTAAACTCACTTAAATAATTTGTTGACTCGTGCAATCTCTTAAACTAAAATTTTAATAATATCAAAATAATATGAATTGTGGGGAAAATCTTTATTTAAATCCATGAACTAAAAAAACTAAAAAAAAGCCCAAGAGTTATTTTTTTAACATGAACTTTTTTGTTTGTTATTGTAAAACCCATCAGGTGCTTCTTCGTTTGAATCTTAAATAAATTTAATACTATAAACACATTAGTGCATATAGTTATATATGGTCATCGAATGTGGTCCAATTCAACTTATCATGTTGTGTTAACTAAAAATGCCACAATGTTAAGAAAAATTGATTTTTGCATTGAATTTTTTAAGGAGTTTATGCATTTGGAAAAGAGTGGCATGTTTAGATGCCATTTAATAATTTAATTTAGAATATCGCATGACAAATTACTTTGTGAATCAGTTTGGTTAATCCTTATTATTAAATTTATGCAAACAAATATTCTTAAAGCAATCACGATCTTTGTTATAACAATCATGATTTATTTTAGCCAGTTGCATATAGTGTTGGTTGCCTGAGTGTTGTTAGATTTTTAAGTTAGAAGTTTGCTACATCTTGAAGTGGAGGATGGTGTCTTGATTCTATTTTGGAAGTCCTCCCTGCAACAATTGATTATTTTTATTGGGTGCATATGACAATCAGATGAATAGCATTTCTCTAGTTATCATTGCATCTTTGTTTGATTAATACAACTTACCATATTTTTTAGTCCATTTTTTAGTAAAATAGTTGATGGTACCATATATATTTTCTTGATGGGCTCATATAAGATGACTATTACTCAGGGGACTCAAGCTATACTTAGTTTATCCTGCTTAGGGATTATTATTGCATCTCCCAGAGTCTAAGCTTTTTTGTCATCGAATCACCAAATAATAGGTGAGAGAGGAGAATTTATTTTCATCCAGTATCATTCTGACTTGCTACCTTATAACTACTGTTGCTAGTTGAAGAGAAGGGGACACAATCACCATGGAGTTAACTGTTTTAAATGTCAAGGTTGAGAGGCTTAAGCACACATTAACTAGATTACTCTTGATTGGAAGTTAACTTGCGGAGGAAATTGTTGGATGACTATGACACCCAAGAGGTGATTTAATGTTTCAAAAGTTTTAATTAATTAAAACTTTTAATATTATTTAAATATTATTCTGCATGCATATTAATTAACAAAACAATTAAGAACATGCAAGTAAATTAAATAACAATATATCACAAAGTGCAATTAAACCAAATAATCTGGACAAAATATTTTTTTGTGGTTCGACCAATCAAGTCACATTCATGCTAGCCAACTCCTGGTTTAGAAATCTATTAAATTTCAGGTTTATCAACAAACCCTACTCTTCAAACCGAAGTTGTTTACAACTAGTACTCTCTGTGGTTTGTCAGGCAACAGACTATCCAACTTATCCGTATGTGTTCCCTTATCGTTGATAAACAAATTTATTTCTGACAGTTCGTCTAACCGTTCTATTTCGCGCATTCTAAAACAATTCGCATTCTCGATAAATGACAAGTCACCTCTTGAATTTATAAGACGATTTATCGACCATCTAAATATAATTATTAAATAAAAAAATATAAATGAATATATACATTTAAATTTAAAATATATTTTATTTGTTAATTAACTATTAGATACAAAATAAATTATACAATTAGATATTATATAAATTATTTATTAATTATTAATCATTTAAAATAATTACATTAAATAAAAATAAATTAAAACTAGTTAACTGGCACCATTCTCACCCCCCAACACCTGCTTTCGCCCAAACCATCGCTCTCAGGCTACCTTTCACATACGCAGCTAGCTAGGAAGACGACGAGGGGATCTTGGCACAGTAGACCACCAAAACTCTCATCTTTTTCAACCCTACGCTCCTACCAGAACCATAGAGGAAGGCAAGCTGAAACAAGCAAGAGCCCCTCCTCGCTCCGCTCCTACCGCGAACCACATAGAGGAAGGTAAGATGGGAAGACGAAGGAGGGGATCAAGGGCCACATGGTCACGGAGAATAGTTAAAAACGCGAACCAAAAAGCCGGCTCGCTGGGCCTCTTACGTTTCGCGTGCAATACAAAATAAAATCCGAGTTTTCAAATAAGCTCCCGATTAGCGCAATCCAAACAAAAACGCCGCCGCATTTTTAAACAAGCTCTAAACGGTCCTTACATGGGTGAGTACAACCCAATATAAATACAATGATTTTTCTACTAAGCTAAATGGCTTAGATAAAGAAAAAAATTTACACAATCTATCGATTGTACAAGCTCAAACAAATTTGTAACACAATGATCAAACAATAATTTGAGGCAATTTTCAAGGGTTGATAATCACCCACAAATTTCTTACTAATTTATGGAAGTAGAATTTAACCATTCAAAACTTAATATATGTTAAATAAGTATTTCATTCACAAATAAAGATTTTTAAGAATTATAAAAGATGAAAAATATATGAATAATAAAGATATGTTTAGAAAGAAGAAAACAAACTCAAAGGCTTTAAGAAACTTTGCTTGATTTAGTGCGTAGAGGACTCCAAACTAAGGAATGTAATCTTGCAAGGATGCAAAGAACTTGGAATGAATGAACTTTCTCCCAGGATATTTTACTTGAAAAGAAAAAAGAGAGGAGGCATATGCTTGAGTTTTTAGAATTCAAGAGCAACCATTTCATGAAGAAAATGAGGCTATTTATAACGAAAAGGTAATTTTAAAGCAATTTTAAAGCATAATATTATTCTACCATTATTTAATCAAATAACAATATGATATTCAGTAAAAAAATACATTTTTATTAAGATATTAGTAGAATCAGATGGCTTGGTAACATTCGATGTATCAGGGATGTCAAACAAACTTAAATAGGTTCAAGTGAATGAATAACGACTAGCCAAATACCAATGTAACAGTAATTTTTGAAAGATCATAATAAATTCAATTTTAATCCTAAGAAGGTTATGTAACCTATAAAATAGTATCTACGAAGCCAATAAGGTTTTTGGAATAATTAGAAGTTTAGAATTCTATAATGGTAATAAGATATGCTTTAAGAACAAATTCTTTTATTTTTATGGCAATTTAAATATTATAATCAATATTCCAATAATATTAGATAAATTATTTTAAGAAATGATACAACAACAACAAAACGTTAATCCCACTAAGTGGGGTGGGCTACAGAATCCTTTTTCTCCATTGCGTCCTATTTAGTGTTAAATTCTCGTTTAATTCTAATAATTTAAGATTATTTTTATGCACAAGAAAATTTTCCTAGGTCTACCTCTCGCCTTTAACATAAGTTGTATCTAAAACATCTACCTCCTTAACGGATCATCAGTAGCCGACGTTTAACGCGACCAAACCATCGCGACTCTCTCTAGTTTTATCCGTCACCGGTGCAACACCAACCCTATTATGGATATATTCATTTCGCATTTTGTCTCTAAGCAGCCACTCATCCACCTAATCATTCTCATCTCGGCAACACTTAACTTAGTATTATGCTTTCTTTTTAACGACCAACATTCCGCACCATAGAGCATTGCAAAGTCTCACCACCATCATATAAAATTTTTCTTTCAAGCCTAAGCGGTACTTTTCTATCACAATAACAGTCGACGCATTCCTCCACTTCAACCAACCAACCCGAATTCTACTATTAACATCCCCATTTATATCACCATCGCTTTGAACAATGGACTCGAGATATCTAAATCATTTACACTTTTTAATAATTTGATCACCCAAAGTTATCGTCACTAAACCTACTATGAGCCAAAATTACATTCCATGTATTCAGCTTTTAGTTCTACTCAAACGAAGACCTTTGACTCTAATGTAGACCGATAATTCAAGTTTTTCCCGGGCTTTTTCTCTCGTCTTATCCATGAGGAGGATATCATCAATGCAAAGCATACACCAAGGTACATCCTCTTGTAAATGCACAATAAGACCATCCACAAATAAAGCAAAAGATATGGGCGCAAGCCCATCCCCCGATGTAAACCAACATAAATAGTAAAACATTTACTAATCCTCCTTCAGCTCGAACACATGTAACAAATTCGTAGCATACATATCTTTAATGACTCGATTATAAGTCATATCAACACTATCTTCTCAAGGACTCTCCAAAGAACATCTCTAGGAACCTATCGTAAGCTTTTTCTAAAACAATAAAATCAAAATTGCCGATCCTCTTGGTTATCTCTCCGTACTTCTCCATCAAATCTCTCAATGTATAACTTCCATAGTAGACCCTCGCCCGACATAAAACTAAATCGATTAGCTTAAAACCTTGTAATACGTCTTAACCTAATGTTCAATTACCCTCTTCCATAATTTTAAAGATGCATAAATCAATTTCATTTCTCTATAATTTCCGTACACTATTTTCAGATCTCCTTTATTCTTAAAATGGGGACCACAATGCTCTTCTCCTCCAATTTCGTACCAGTTTTTAAAATAATATTAAAAGTTTAAGAGAAACAAGAAACCCCCAAATCACCTAAACATTTCCACATCAATCTGGATATCATCAAAGTCCCATGTATATCTACCATTTGGTTTTCTTTAAAGCCTTCAACTTTCTTTTCACTTAATGCGACGGTAAAAAATAAAAGTTTTATTATTATTAACGATATTAAGATCACTAATAACATCGTATTTCGCATCTTCATTAAAAAAGCTTATCAAAATAACTCACCCACTCGAATATATTTTTATAAAGAATCACTTTTTTGATTTTCATCTAATACACTTTAATCGAGTTAAATCTTTAATTTTCTTTTCTTTGCTTCTATTTACTTTATACATATATTTTTCACTGTTTCAGATCTAACATTACATAAATTTCAATATAATTTATACAATTTAAATATATTAAAATAAAATCGAATTTCATTTAACATCTTCATTATAATATTTTCGTGAATTTTGTGTTATGTACAAGTGGTTAAGAAAATATTAAAATTATGAAAATTATAATTAAACATTTGTCTATAGCCATCTGATCCATCTTTTATTCATCTATGCTCACATGTTGATCAATATCTAGTTTAACGTCTATAAAATCAATGCACTTGAAATAAAATGTGAGCAAAACAAACCATACAAATTTTCATAATTTATATAAGAAAGTTCAAGCTATTCACGTGATCCACATTAATTCATCATATGTCAAATGATGAATCTCAATTGTATTTTATAAAAATTGACAAATTAACATTTGACTAAAATTAGATCATCCAAACATACTTTTGTTATCATCGAAGTTAATATAATAGATTATTAGCTCACAAAGCCAAACAGAAATGTCTGAGCTTAAGTAGAAGTTGATGTACACTCTATTTTTGTTTGAAATGTTCTTCCTAACTCTTTCTTAAAAATAAAAGAGGTATGATTCCGTCTTTCATGGTGACCCATAGGTCCTTTAGCGTTACTAGCATTAGTTATCACAGGGGTACAATATAGTTAACTGGTTGAGTGAAATAAATTATTATTTTTTGCTTCACTGACTTAAAAACACTTTTTCGTCACCCAACTATTCTGAGCGAAGCGTTCACAGTGACAGGAATATGGTTAGTTTGTTGAGCAATAAAATTTATTGGAGTGAAATAAATTATTTTTTTGCTTCACTGACTTAGAACGCTTTTTCGTTACCTGACTATTCTGAACGAAGCGTTTATAGTGACAGGAATATGGTCAGTTGAGCAATAAATTTATTTTGGCTTCATTGACTTGTGTAATATAGTTAGCCAGCTTGAGTGATGTAATTTATTGTTTTTTGGACTTGAAACACTTCTTAACTCCTGGCATATTCTTAGAGTATTAGCATTCTTTATCTCTGCACAGAATTTCTGACAATTTCTTCAGTTAATGTGTATGTGACAGTTGGCCATATGTCTCTTATCAAAACTTTTAGCTTGGTTTGCATATATGTGGTGTACAGTTAGTGTTATCACAAATGAAAAACATCTATAATTATCAGATTTATCTGTTAAGAAGCCATCTCAAAATAAAGCTAGAGAAAAGTGTAGCAGACACACAAACACAAACTAAGATGAAATCTTTGATATTTTGTGTTTTCAGTTCTGATTAGAGGTGTAAATATTATGCAATGATAATTATTTTTCCTGCTGTATGAAAATATAGCTGTTTTGGTGTATACCTGTCATCACTGTATAGTAATCATTTCCTTATTAACTTTTTACATACACTTGAATGGTTTACCAATGTTACTATGCACTTGTTACCTAGTTCTCTGCACTTGAATTGCTTGTTTTGGCTATTATGCACTTGTTTACTCAGTTCTCTGCAAGTCATCTTCTTCATAGCCTTTTTAGATGTCCTCCTTACATACACTGAATGTGTGGATTCCTTTTGTTGTTATTTTTATTAAATATGTTGTTTTTTTCATTAAGCTAATAATAAACTTCTTTGTTCACATTTTCATCCAAATCATCATAAAATTCATAGTATTCATCATTCATTTCCACTCTAATGTTTAAGCATATGCAATGTCTAAAGCAAACATGCTAAAAGATTTAAGGATAAACACCAAAACTAAAATAACATATGATATGGCAAGAAATGACGTAATGAACGTATTGAGCAGTAGTCTTGTTGTCCTGTGTCATCTTACATAACATTCTCTATGGAGCATGTTCCAATCCATTCTTGTTATAAGAAGAAATAAACATCTAAATTTTATATTGTTGTGCAACAACATTTATTATATCATTTTATATGTTCTGTGTGTATAATTTAATACATTGACATTAAGCTATATACTTCAAAGGAGTTTAAGTGATTCAGATGTTGCGGTTTAGGTTTTTTGGGCTATGGTGTTAGTAGGGTACTATTTCATTTCTATGCATGTTAGTATTTTTATGTTTAATATAAAGCAAAAAAAGTGCAAAGTAAAGTTTTGAGGGATTTGAGATACCCTAAAGCCTATGTATTCATCTTCTCGCATGTGAAAATAGCCCAAATCGGGCAACAAAATCTTGTTATGTGCCCACTCTCATGATTTCCAAATCCCACTTTATCTCAAAATTTCGGCCCACGATCACCCACTGCCTGCTGTCACCCACGTTTGTTGCTTGCATATGCCCTTTTTTGCGTTTCAATGTATTTTGAAATGTATAAAAATAAAGAACATAGAAAAAATACTTGCTTAGCATTTGATTTACCTCAAATTAGACAATCACATTTTAAAATGCAATGCATTTTAACTACCCTATGTTCTTAAAGTGCATGTATTTTTTAAAAGATAAGAATCAAATGGCTCCTCAGTTTATTCCACTTCTGGAATTTTTCCTGTGGAGCATTTCTCTGCCAAAGTTGCAATTTTTCCTACGCTTTTGTTGTCAATTGCCTTTTTTTAACTGATTTTAAGATTTTTTAGGCTATTTACAGATCTGAAGCACAAGGTAACCTATATGGACTCAGATATAAATATCATGCTATTTCTATTTGAACCATATTTCATCTCATGCTTCAATCTATCATGCACGTGTTTACCATTGGAGATTGCTTTCTAACCTAGAAAAATTTTTATTTGCCTTTCAAAGCTCTGCTTCCCTAGGGTCATTTAATATTCTCCTTATTCTGTGTGGAGAGGAATTATTCAATAACTAAAAAACAGAGTATTGCTGATTTGATAATTGATGTTGGCTTACATAGCTAATTTTCAGATTTGTTCCGTATGATCTCCCAATCTAATTTTTATCCCATTAAAAAAAAGTTCAATGCTATTTGTTATGGTGAATAAATACTTTCTGCATTTCTGAGATATGTCTCTTTACACGTTCATCATTTTCATTTCACATGATGCTCACAACCACATTTCTAACCATATTTTGGAAGACGATTGTACCACTCAATTCTTACGTGTTTACATATTTAACACATGAAGTTCAATTTTTCATACATGCCACCTTAGCTATGCATGAAAATGTGTATTCCACTTTAGAAGTAAAAAAAAAATGTCATTTTTTGATGTGATATGAAAGATTTGGGTGTTATGAATGTAAAAGAGCAAATTTTAGGTGTTAGAGTTGGATGTAAATACATATACATCAGTGGTATGTATGTAAATGCCCCTTCGTAGGAGTACCAAGCCTGACTGGATTTGAATGTGTCCTTTGCCTTTCAGGAGTTTCGACGAACCAAACAAAACTTGAATTCTTTGAGGATCATGCTGAACTACTTAACTCTCTGTTAGAGATGATATAACCGAAATCTAAGGTAATGTCAACTTCTGGGTCTAATTTGTCATATTTCAATTTTTAAATTTTTGTCTCTACTTCTAAACTTTATTTTTTATATAGGCATCAGGAAGTATGTCCCCAAGGGTGCATCTTTTACGGGAAAGAGCATCTATTCATGGGAGTATGTTTGCAAGTATGGGTTATATTATTTTATTATTTATTTCCTTATCTATGACGAGATTATCAATTTTTAGTCATACCAATTGTTTGATCAGATTTATGCACACCCCAGAGGTTTCTGGCAAATGCCAAGATTTTAATTAATTAAACGTGCATTTACATACATAGCACCCAATTCTTATGTCTTTACATATCTAGCACTTCTTTAAACTTTGTTTTTACATTTATACCATCCAAATCTTTCATATAATATAAAAATAATTAACGTTTTAACTTTTTAGAAATGAAATATTTCTTTTCTTGTGTGGGTAAGATGGCATGTTTTGTAAAATTAAATTTTAGGTGTTAGTTCTGTAAATACATAAGAATTGAGCAGCATGTATGTGAATATTACTTTAATTAATTAAATTTCCTGTTAAAATAAAGATATTGTATACCTTAAATTGAATTTTCTTTTGGCATGCTACCTGTGGATTGCACCTTGACCAAAAGTAATAATCCATCATGGATCTATATTTGAAATAAAGCTGTTTAATTTGCGTCGCAACAGCTTAGCAGTTTTAAAATTGTTGCATAACATAAGATATCAGGCATCATTACTTACATTGAATGACCTTGTAGTAAACTCGATGTATTAACTCACTCGCCCTTATATCATTGAGATTCATGTTGTGCGAATTTGGTATATTACTTAATTTGAAAATTCATGTTCTTACCATATCGCATGCTACAATCATATAATTAGAGAACTTCGCTATATGATATCGTTAATCACTCTTTTAGTTTGGGCATTTACATACCGTCGAAATTCAAAATAATGCGTAATAATATTACTGGAGCATGAAACGAAGTGTGATAAAAACTCTTACATGAATCCTATAATGTGAAATATAATTAAAAAAAAAATGTTAAATGAAAGATATGACGCCTATATCTCCCATTAATTGTTTCATATTAATTATCAACATAGTTAAAATAACATAAAATATAAAGTTAAAGAAAATAACTCAAATTAAAGTTTAATAAATTTAATCCTCGTAACTTCTAACACGAATAAATTATTTCTTAATATAACTTCTACCACTTCTCCTCGTTCTAACACACAAAACCATGCTCAACTTGGATTTGAAACATCAACCAATTTGTGAGAAAGATTTTCGTATATAACTCGAGATCTTCATTCCGTACTCGTAATCAACCCTGCTGCCTTTAACACCGTATTTGTCTTCGACTACAATTTCGGCAGCTGTCCGCAGCATGCTGGCGCGGCGTACCTGCGAAAGCTCACAGAAGTTAGACAACCAACAAGTAGTGCCTTCACAGAGCGTACCTACAGAAGAGAAAGAAAAGTTCTACGTATGCACCTTCACGTGCGAAAAGCTCCGCAGAGGGCTGGCCGCGTTGGGTTAATTTCGCGGACTTGTCAGAGCAAGTTCTCCTGAGCAGGCCGATACAAGTAAAAGTTCCGATACGGCTTGATGCGAAAAAGGCTCCGGAGGAGAGCCGTCGCATGAAGAATTCCCGTGGGAGGATCGCTGTAGAAAACTTCAGAGGAGGCCCGACATAAGTGAAGCATCTAGAGGAGGCTTACTGCAGGAAGTTCTCCGAAATTGAGCCTGCTGCAGGAAGAGTTTCGGTAGAGGGTCAGCCGCAGAAAAGTTATGGACGAGGCCCGCTGCAAGAATGATTCAAGGAGGATTGCCTTTGTGAAAATGTCAGGATGAATCAATGGAGCATGGTACTGTAGAGCAATTAGCAAAGCTCATCAATTCTGCCAACAAGGAACATTGCTTCGATGACGGAAGATAAGCTCTTTTGAATTGTCATTGTGTTGGTCAAATTTCTAAAAAATTAAGTCTATCACTTGACCAGTGACAAAGGCCATGGCTACTCTTTCTAGATTGTACCCCAGACTCCAATATATTGGCCAGTACTCCATTTGCATATTTTGAATTGGCCATAAATGGACTGGGCATAGTTAGTTGAGAAGTAAAGGTCTGATGCTCCAGGTAATGGCTCGCTAAGCTCTCCAACCAATACCCTGTTTCGCTTTTGTGCGGTGGAGAAGATTTGTACATCTCTGCAAATTCAATTTTTAGTTTTGGTTTAGCTGGGCAAAATTTGTTTCCAACATCCATGCTGCTCGGTTGGCTACACCATTGATTTTTTAACGCTATGTTTTCTCAAAATATTCTATTAGCTTCTAAGAATTCTCGCCCAACGGTCTAAAAAAATTGTTGGCCTCCATTTTTCAACAAAAGTAATTCATTCAAGGATTCAGATATGTCAATGTCAGTCGGGTAGACAGAAAGACAACAGTTCTTCCTGTGTTGAAATTGTTTCTCACCGTTCTCATGACAATTGCAATTGCTCCTGCATCAAGATCTCATGTTAGTACATCCATGATGAGTGCCTGAGGAGGGCCGGTAGATGATGGGGATTGCCTGCAGAAGCTTTTCCTGCTTACAGGAATTTTATGCTAGCAGGAAGGAGATCTGGATGCAGCGAAACAACTACAGGAAGATGCGTCTCCTCTAACGATTCTTGCAGGAAGGATAAGATTTTCTTTTTTTTTTTTTGCCGTAGGAGAAGATACCGACGGCTGAAATTTCGATGGAGGGAAAGGATGCTGGAGGGAGAGCTGGCAGTGGGAGGTCCGATAGGGAAGGGGGTCCGCGGTGCTGGAGGAGATCCGACTCCTGGAGGGAGGTGCGGCGACGTAAACACCCGCCGGAGGGATAAGCGACCACCGTCCATCAGAAAACCTGCAATAGTTCTCCACAAGGAGAAAACTCGCAATAGTTCTTCACGCGGAAAAACCAGCCGAGAGAACCCGTTGAGATGACCTCCATGGGTGAAAGAGCGATGAGAAGATTCCACGGAGAAAAGAGCTGGGAAGAAAACTACCTGGAAGGAGATTTAGCCGGCTATTGGAAGGGGTGGGCCAACTACAAATTTTCCTCTAGGTATTCTCGCGAGGAGGCCGCACTCGAAGCCACACTCCGTATGCGTCGTGAGATTCACGAGTTTGCAAGAAGTTATCGGGAGATGTTGTCGCAGGAGATTCACTTTCACGTTAAAGTATGATTGTCGTCCGCAAAGTGGTCGACCTGTCAGCCTAGTTCCCGCGGCGGGCTTGCTAATCGAAGTTCCTGACAGTTGTGACAATTTGGGAAGGATATGGTGTTGATGGCTACCGGCCAGGTCGTCGTTTCAAGCGTCGGGCCTCTGGCCGCGATGGGGCCGAGGCAAGAGAAGTGCATCCCTTCTCTCCTACAGGGAGGATGACAGAAGAGAGTCTCGGTGGCTCGGAAGGAAGACCGATAGCTAGGGTAGGGGAAATTCTAGGATAATGCGTAATAATATTATCATAGCGAAATGACGCGTATAAATAATTCTTATACGAATTTAATAAATAAAACCATAAAAAATAAATAACGAAAAGAAAGTTATGACACCTATACAATTAATCAATTCATATTAATTATTTCGAGATAAGTGAGACTACATAAACATAAAAATAAGAAATTTAAATAACCCAATCCAAAGAAATAAATTTACTTTTATTAC
Organism: Papilionanthe hookeriana x Papilionanthe teres; assembly: GCA_022702705.1. Classification (NCBI taxonomy): domain Eukaryota; kingdom Viridiplantae; phylum Streptophyta; class Magnoliopsida; order Asparagales; family Orchidaceae; genus Papilionanthe; species Papilionanthe hookeriana x Papilionanthe teres. Next base: position 146,249,869 of record CM040423.1, on the reverse strand, counting down.
TTCTAACAAAGCATTAAATTATTTCTTAATATAACTTATAAGAATTACGCACTACACAATTCTCATGTATTTACATATCCAACGCCTAAGCATTCATATTTACATGTATATCACTCAAATCCTTAACAACACAAAAAATATCACTGATTATTATTTTTTTAAAAGTGAAATGTACCTTTTCTTGCATGTGTTTCTACGTACACCCAGCTCTATAACGTAAATATCAAACTTTCGTTGTTAGATATATAAGCAAATAGGAATTGTGTGGTGTCCTCTTTTTTTATTCTTTGAAGTAATAAATGTTCATTGCATTTACTTCAATGATTTCATGTCAATCTAGTTTTTTGCATTTTTTCCATCATAGTTATCGCATCATCATTTATCCCAAAATTTCGGTTACACTCTATTTGGGTTGGCTTTATGATTCCATGTTATGTTTATTCTTGTTGGGCTACGACACTTGAGATGCTTATTATGTACCTATGCAAATCATTTCTGCAGATTTTAGCAATTCATATGACCATTGATAATTTTTTCTTTCTAATTCTTTTATAGTAATCTTATCTGGTTTGCATTACAAAATAGTCTACCCCATTTCCTAAATGCCTAGCTCACCTAAATTTGTTTTTTAGCCTCTTGACTTGTTGCTCCAGTTTTTTTTAATGTAATCATTTACTCATTCTATCTTTTATGGTTTTACTATGGAGGGAAAAAAAAATCCAAATTAACCCACGGATTATGTGTATGTAGCCAAATTAGTTCCAGACTATCACTTATCTTCACTTTAGCCCTCACTACGTGAAATTAATCCCAAATGATCCTTTAGTTAAGAAGAAATCAGAAATTTGGTAAAAGTATATGCTTAAATTTAACTTTGAGGGTACGTTAGGTGCTTCTCGTATTGTGATTTTTCTTTCTAATACCGCACAAACTGCCACAACTATTGCTGCTTCTATTAAGAATATCTTCACAATAATCAGCCAAAAAAGATATTCATTTATTTTTTATTCATTATAACCTTGTGGATGCTTATGTAGCACAAAATTTAATATTCGTGTGTACTTTAACCATGTAATACTGATGAGCAAATAGTAGTTATTAGAACATCCGGTAATGTAATGTATTGAGGGAAAAATATTGGGGACTTGGGTTTTACATCATCCTAAATTTGAATTTGCATATAATTATATAATCCCCAAAATAATCTCAGTAAAAGTTCATTTGAGGTTATCTATGAATTTAATACTCAAAGATAACTTATCTTGCACACATGCTATCTCATGCTGTCATTGACATTACATTTACTTTTGCAAAAGATTTTATTGGTTTTCATCAAGATATTAAGCAACAAGGAAAATAAAGCAATGTCAACTATGTTGCATAAATTTGCATAGAAGGATCTTTTTGGATGAGTTAATGAGGATGATTTTCTTATTCGTTCACCTTCATCTCGAAAGATTAACCTCACAAAAATTTGAATCAAATGCTTATCATCTAGATATGCCATTTGATTTGATGGTATTTAAAAATTCATGTGCCACAAAATACATCAAAATGACAATTTTATGTTTGTAAATATATTTTCTATCAGATATACCCTTAATCATAACTCCCTTATTTTACCCTTTTCCTGTCACAGTGTATGACTGCTCCCAACCAAGCTCTTTCTGTTTCAGATCGATGAAGTGATAAACCAAGCTCAGGCTACAAGATCAGTTCTCAGCACACAACGAGCTTTCTTTGGACATGTTCAGGGTAAAGTTAAACAATTGGGAGATAAGTTTCCGAAGATCCGCGGTCTATTAGGTATTCCAAAATCTTTTCATATAATTCCATCATCCTCTAGTTTGCTTTATTACTATTAGTTTAGAATACCTCATTCATTAAAACTGTAATAATCATAAAGTTTACTTTTAAATGAATGAATACAATAATTAATTAATAATGTATTACGTCTATCTTAAAGTAAATTTCATAACTATAAAACTCGTGCTCACTAAATTGATTAAGGATGTCCTTAACTTTTATTTTATTTTCTTATTGAGTTCCATCATCCCCTACTTTGCTTTGACTATTAAGTAGTGGCATTTACATACATACCACTTAATTCCCATCTATTTTCATTTTATTCTTTATATTTATTCCACCCAAATCTTTCATATCACATGAAAAATACCACCTTTAACTTTTAAAAAATTGAAACAGGGTATGTAAAAATTGAAATTTAGGCATTAGATATGTAAATACGTAGGAATTGGTTGAGTGATATATATGCAAATCTTTCTATTAATAAAGAAAATATTGATTAAAAAGTTGTAATAATCACCAAATTTACTTGGAAGTGAATGTAATAGAATTTTTAATTAATTGGTATTGTATTGTGTTTATCTTAAAGTAAATTTCATAACTATAAAACTCATTTTCTATACAGAGTGAGGATATCCTTAACCTAAATTTAGTTTTCTTCCTTAGTGTCTAATCTACAGTTTGTCCATGAAATATATTATTTTCTTATAAATATTTTATTTCTTTTTTTGTGGTGAAGGTGCTATCAGAAGGAAAACGCTTGAAGGACACGCTTATCCTTTCAGCAGCCTTCATCGCTGCCTGCACACTTTTTCAATTGTCTACTGGCTTTCAAAAAATAATAGGAAAGATTAGTCTTTTTCTGCTACAAATTAAAGGTTGGGGGCAGATTATTTATTTATGTGGTTTTGGTTTTTTTTGCCCTCAGCTCTAACCCTAATTTCTATTCTAGGAAATAAAATAAAAGAAAATTGCTGGAAATAGGTATTTCTCTTCTCCATTTTCCATGTCTGCTTTCTTTTCTTTTTTTTTTCTTTTTTTTTTTTTTTTTTTGAGTTGCAAGAGTGTATAGAATCTGCTATTATTTTATGATAGGGATTTGTGATGATTTTTGCAATGAAAATATTTCTGAGAGATTTATTAAATGAAGTTGTATATTTTGTGGCAGGTACATACTCTTTGTGTTTAAAATTCTGTCATGTGAAAAGCAATGCATAAGTAACTATAATTTTTTTCTTAATGTACTGCTGATTTGCTATTATATTAGTATGTGTGTGTGTGTGTGTGTGTGTGTGTGAGCAAATGGCATGGGCCTATTATACGAGCCCACAATCACCCTAATGCGCCAAAATTTGAGTGCCGCCCTCCATAAAGCGATCGTTGTCAAAGGGGATTACAACCGACTAAGAACGCCAACTAACAAAGATGTACGCGGCACACACATACATCATTTATATATTTTGAATGTTTTAATTACTTAAATTTTTTGTTTTAAGTTGGCACATACCCTCATTCTATTTCCCTTGTCAATAAGTGCCTTCTATGTTACCAATTTAGTGCCAACAGTAAACAGGGTTGTTGGCTCTGCTTTGACTACTTATTTTGAAGGCCCATTTGTGAGTCATTGTAGCTTTAAATAAATGAAAATTTGTCTTTGAGCAACATGGTTTGAATGGATTTTGATAGTGGCGATTTTGTAAATATACAATTTCATAATATTAGTGGCATAATTGCTTTATGAGATCAATGAATTTGAACAATCATATTACTTAATATTTAGGGTTATTCAACTATGATTGTAAATATTTATGTATGTTTATCTATAACCTCAGCAATTCAGAAACCAACCAGTAAGTTGCTTGATTTGGCCAGATTATAACTCAAATAAGCTAGAAATAATATTGCACCTGCTTACCAGTTTCATTCATGGATATTTAATGCACTCAAATGAATTGCCAAAATGATGTGTCAGAGGTGATTCCCCTGAGCTTTTCTTTAATGAGTGGCAAATATATTTGTTTCTTTCAACTCATATAATTAATTTATCTCTTAATTTGTAGCACAATGAACATATGTCGTTGTTGAATCTTTTTAGGACGAAGTGTCTTATGTTATTTGTGAGTTTATAAAATATAAGAAATATCTTATTTTTTTGGAGGAAAGTGTAGAAAAAGATGATGGATTGTTGTTAGAGCTCGAGTTTTTATTTGCTTGCTTGAATCCCTTAAGGTGAAGGAAGAAGGTTAGAAGGAAGTATTTGTGGTTTGAGGGGTGAGAGGGCTTAGATTTGATTAATCAAGCCTCTCCCTGGGATCCTCCCATGTCTTTTCATGCCTCCTCTACACGATTAATTATTCCATCCGCAGCACGTACGTACTATTGGGTGCCAATTTTTTTGCATCTGGATGGGTACTTATCATTTACGCGATGTGTAATGGATTTGCATTGATGTCGTATCGACTATTGTTAAAGATTACCAAGACGGAGGCACTCTGACATGGGTATTAGGAGGAGATGTATGTTCTCCGTATGGGATAATGGCTCCTCATTAATAAGGGAAAAGAATTTAAAAATTACGTCTCGTATATTATCAGACTGCTCTCACGATATCCAGATGAGAAGATTGTGGCATGGGTATTAGGTGGCACCTAAATAAGAATGGATGTATGTCCTTGTAAAGACTCAACGGCTTCGCTTGTCTCAACCCAAGCCTCGACCACTTCGCCATTGGCTGTGACAACCAATTTCGTAGGTGGGCTCAATTTATGAGAAAGCACTTAATTTTTTGATATGGGCCTTTGAGGACGATAAGATGTGTCTATCCTTATGCCATGTTCATGTGAAATTTTGCTTAAGTATGTATGGTCGTATCTCGATTATACGGTCAAAATACAATTTCTATTAAATTGATCTTCATGCCACAACACTAACCTAATTGCTTTAAGCAACTTTTAAATTGATAGGAGGGCTAACTAATCGCACAACGCCCCTCAAGTTCGCTAAAATTCACAAAATTCGATATCTTTAGCTCATTCATCAATATAATAAACTCATCTATGAAATTGATTCATTAGAGTTTATGATTGTACTTCATCATCTATTTTTCAGTCTCTCTCTCTCTCTCTCTCTCTCTCTCTCTCTTCTTAAGTAGACGATGCCTTCGTGAATCTTCAATGTTGAGTCCTTTTGTAGATAAATTGGTTGGGATTCTCCATGGAGTAGATGTGAATCTATACTCTGATCATTGTATTAGGGTTCTATAGGTTGTCAGCAATTTCTCCTCCCAAAATGCAAGGATTGTTATAATGACTTGGGAAGGCCATTGATTTATTTCTCAAGATAAATAACATTAGTTTGCATGGCCACATAATCAAAACATTGTCTTTATCTTTGTTGTTAGCCATCTCTTTGGAATGCCTCGTTTTGATACCATCTTATGTAGATAAGAAATCAAAAAGAAAATAAATTATGAATTGGAAAATAAGAGTTTTTTTTCTCAGTAGAGCTAATAAATCAAAGTTTTTTAGAATAACAAGATGATAAATGTGAAAACTAAGCCCCAACTTTTTTCACACATCGAGTATTTGGGGCACAAAACAAAACCCCGACACCTTATAACTAATAAAAGGAATAAATAAAAACATAAAAGTAAATAGAACTGTATGTATTCATACTAGTAATAATATTAGAGTGAAGTTGTATAAGAGGCATGCATGAAGGCATGCGTGGGGTGCTTAGGTTTGGGGATGGTTGGTTGTTGTATCAATTAACAAGTCATCTACGTTTACTGAGTAAATGATTAATTATTAACTCGACTTATAAAAGACATAATTTTTTAAGCATTTAACCATTAACTAAGGTTCAAGCGGCAAATTTGCATTATCCACTGTTGATGGTTACATTATCCCGATAATCTGATTATCTCGCATTATCGTAATAATCCGTCACGTTTTCAGGAGCTGCATCAAATTATTTTACTTAATCGATAAACGACTAACCGTCTCTCCAAGCAATGTGAGAAACCCTCATTTTGCTTAAAGTAAGCTTCGAAAGTATCGATACGACAAATGCAAGTCAGACAAGACAACACCGTAGAATATAAATATCATGAATGCTATTAACAAATCGCATAATTCATTGCTTGATTATACTCGTAAAGCATCGTGCAAAACCTACGCAATGACCGCACCCATTTCCAATACTTCAAACTTTATAAAAACGTTCATCCAACTCGATTAGAAGTGCGAAGTTATCATGAGTATCCTACTATTGCAAAAGAAAGAAAATAGAACATAAAATTGTGAAGATGGAGTTTATAGCATATTTTTCTTGAAGATATACGTATGCCGACAACAATATCCAAGATCTAGTTAAACCGAAAACTAAAAAAAAAATTGCAATATTCGTATCTAGCTTTTAACAGATTCATCTAATATTCAGATCTACCTTTAACAGAAACAGGATCTACTTATACCGCATCTAAAAAATGATAAAAGGATCGAGTTCTTTGCCTCTACATTACCCAAATTGCAATGCATCTACCATACAAAACATTCGAAAAGTTTGGCATTTATCAGATCCACCGCATCAAAGAAAAAAACATCCCTAATGTTCCGTATTGTGGAAGAAGAAGGAGAGTTTCTTCCAAAAACCTAATGTCGCGTAGGTACCACGCTATAACCGCAACGTGCGAAGGGAGAAGGCACGAGGGGTGGAGATTGGGAATGCTCGACGGCGAGGGGAGAGAAGGCACGCGGGCTCGAGAAAGGTAGAGGGGAATTTTACAACCGCAACACGCGATAATCACCTCGAATGAGCTTTCGGCGATAATAAAGAAAAAGGAAACGCGTGGGAGCGGTACCGTGTGCTCGCGCTCAACGTGTTTTCCAAACACCACTAGGCGGCGGTGGCAAAACGCCACCGCCGATAAAAGCTGCCCCAAACGGGCACTAAGTTATTTTTAGTGAGTAAAGCTAATAGAGTGAGCAAGATAAAACAAAGGCAATTACTCATGCATGACTAGATGGAACAAATCTAATGAGGCTTGAGATGTAAGACTCAATCATGAGTTTTAATCGGGCAAGATGGACCAACAGAACTGCATGGCTTGGAGGTAGTAATCAACTTCATTACTTCATACTCAATACATAATCCAAACTCCGTCATCCTTAGGCTTTTATTTGTAGGATACATTGCGAGTCTTCTCAAATGATTTCTCATGAGAGCCTTAAAGACACACATACGAGCATTTATCTATATAAATGCCTATAATAACAGTAAAAAACAAATATTGATTGACCATCTCGATCATCTCGAAGCCCTTGAACAAATTTTTAAAAATGATTTGAATTAGAGTTCTTAATGTTGATAGTGCTCGAGCAAGTATAAGACTCGTAACACTAATTTAAATTCTTTAGGAATATTTTTGAAGGAATAAACTTCAACTTTCTTTACTGCAAAATAAATAAAAGTTACTCACGAAAGTCACTATAAATTATTTTGCTGGGTTTTTAAATTTCTCAAGTAGAATAATATTTAAATAAATGTATTTATAATTATGAGAAGACAATTTTATATATCATTTAGTTTGAGGAGGGCTAAAAGAAGTTTAAAAATAAAATTATATTTTTTATTAAATTAAAAAAAATATTTCAAAAAATATTTTTTTAAAAAATTGTCTAGTTTTAATCTAAATAAATATTAATTATTAGCAACTATTTTCCCTACCACAAAATTATTAAAAATTTATACCAATAAAAATTTTGTAGTTCTCCATTAATTTAAAAATAATAAAAAAGGTCTCAAATTAAATTGACTAAATGAAGGGACAAAAAAAAAAATAAAAAAACGGAAGACGATGACTGTTTTCTCTCTCTTCTTCCGTCCGCTCTTCCATCGCGTCCATTCTGTTTTTCTCTGTATAATTGCATCGCTTGATCTAGTTTAGTTAATTTCAGCTTGTTCCAACGTATTCTTATATGCTCATGTTTTCTATGTTTTGTTAGATTCAATGGAGCGCTGTATTCAGTACGTATATTTAGCACGGTGTTGACGATTGTAATAGATGAAATGGTTGACGGTCAGATGACGAAGTATACTGTAATTGTTGTGACGTTGTTGGAACGTTATGAGTTTGATAGAGCTTGCTCATGATTCATCCTGCTTCAAGGAATGAAAAGGCTGCTTCTCACTATTAGAAACAATTTTTTCGCGAAAGAAGCATTTTATTTTGAATATGGACGATATTTTTGATTGATATTCAGATCAATTTGTTGAACGATTTTGGCGAAGTGGTGATGCCTGTTGTATATTTGACGAATGTTTTAGAATTGTTATATCATTTATATATTAGTATCAATTCAACTGAATTTCATTTAGGAACATATTTCTAAAACAATGGCTATGCTGTTTCCGTTTGAGATGATTTTCAGTGCGGCTTTCTTGATATAGAATCAGGATGATTAACAAATCAAAATATCTAAAACTGCACTGTGAAGTGCATCCCTCAACTTAAGTATCTCTTCTTTCTACCATGGTTCGTTGCTGTCCTTCTTTTCCTTTTCATTTTATCTATTATTATTATTTTTTTTTTGAATCTCTCCTTTCCATTATTTTCTAGGTGAATTTTCAATTTTGGTTATTGAAAATGCTAAGAACTTTTGTAAAGAATTATTAGGAACTGTGGGGCATGATAAAAAAGTTTTGATATGGAAGCAGTGAAGTAGGGTGTCTAAGTGGAAGTTTTGGGGAATCGGAAGATATATTTATTTGAAATGCAATTCTTATGAGAAAGAAGTCAAATGATGTGCTACAAGAATGAAATATGATATTTTTGACTGTAAAATGTTGTATAATACTTACATGCATCAAATTATCCGAAACAGTGAAAGAAGAAAAGCTTGCAGGAATAAAACAACCATATCAAATATTTATAATTTAGATGTCATCGAATTAATTTTATTATAAAATTGATAATGACTCTCACAGCATGCAAAAATCATACATAAGTTGTTTTGTTTACATAAATGATTTCAGAAATCAATTATTCAATATACAAGGTTTGGGTTTAGTCTTAAATTGGACGTTAAAAATATATCGGTGTGGAAATACTAACTAGTTAGTGGGTATATATATCAAATTTAATTTAATTTATTTTATTTTTTTTTTAATTCAATCATCTTAACAAGTGGTGTCAAAGCTATTAATTTATTAGGATTAAGTAGTTCATGCTTTTTTTTATTTGTTCTCATTGGCTTGGCTGGTTTCTGTCATAATTCACAAAAGATTCAAGGGGCGAGACTCCCCATGATGCTCTGTGGTTGAGTAGACTTTGGTGCATAATAGTTGATGATGTTGATAAATTTACATTTAGGGAGAGGATAGTTATATGAAGAATTCTCACATTATGTGGAGATTATTAACACTCAAGAGGTTTTAGTTTTACTCCTATATTGAATAGTTGAAAAAGGGCTATTGTAGAAATACCAACTAGTTGTTTTACACCCAAGGGCTTAAAAATTTTTAATTGAAAACGACATTGTCCATTGGTGTAGTTAGTCTAATTTTGATTCCTTTTGATTGAGCTCCTCAATTATCAACAACGTACTTTTTGAATTTATGCTTGAAGTGGCAGGAGCTCAGCCGATGGGAATTTGGCATGTTTAAGGTCAACTTTGGTGTGCTACCTATAGGGAGTAGGCCATGTGTGCTTTGAAAGGTGGTTAGCTTCCATGGCAAGCTTCGAGAGAGTATGGTTGATCTTGGGTGTACTCCTTAGGTGGTTAGGACAGCTGAAGAGTTTGTGAAGTTGGCCAATATGAGTTTGACAAGTAGGTTAATGCTTAGCAATCAGATTGACTAAAAGGTTAATTCTTGGATGACTGGAATGAGATTATCTAGCTTGATCTTGGCTAGGGAATTGAAGATTGAAACATCAATATGGATTGAAAATTTGGAATCTGCTAGTTTTAGAGCTCCTACTAAAGCTTCTTGCTGTAGATTTAGGCAAGAATTGCCTAGAAGGAATTTAGTTTGAAATTTTCCTTGAGAAAGCCATAAAATGACTTACAGCCATCCCAAAGGTCAAAAGGATAAAAGAGGCTACCAAGGGGGACTCACACCAATCTTGTAAATGAAAGCTAAGAAAGGCTGCCAAAGAGGACTTACATTAATCCCAAAAGAAAACTAAGAATTGCTGCCAATGATAACCCCATGTGAGTTCTCAGGCAGGCTTGTTGGAAGCCAACGTGGTCTTTGGCAGCTGGGGTAGCAAGGGGAGCTATAAATCCTCAAGTAGTCCCTTCCACCAATGGAGCCCTTATTTTTCCATGGGGAGAGGAGAAACTTAAGTTTATCAGAAGGGAAGTCCATCCTCTCCATTTCACCCTAGCTCGAAAACCCATTACAATCCACTCATCCTCTCAATTTCACCCCAGACCGAAAATCCTACCCAATACACACACATCCCCACACTAAAACCTAACCCTAACCCTAACCCTACCCGAACATACACATAAAAAAACACACGAAAATGTATCCCTATTCCTTACCTGAAATTCCAGGACCAACTCTCACCCCACTTCAATACTTTCCCAAGCACAACACATTACTAGCTAGTCTAACCCGAACCCAAAAAATTAATCTGTGTAGAAATATTAACTAGTTAGTGGGTATAAATATCAACTTTAATTTTTTTTTATTCAACCTTGTTAACAAGTGGCGTCAAAGCTAATGATTTATTTGAGATTAAATGGTTCTTGCATTTTTCTTGTTGTCATTGGTCTTGGCTAGTTTCTATCATAATTGTGCATGGTTCGAGGGTGAGTAACTGCCAAGATGCTCCCATGTGATTGAGTAGACTTTTGTTGCATAATAATTGATGATGTTGACAAATTTACGTTGAGGGAGAGTTATAGTTGATAAGGAAAAACCTCACTTTATGAGGAGATTATTGACACACGAGAGGTTTTAGTTTTATCCTATATTGAATAGTTGAAAAAGTAACAAAGGGAGTTCTGGGTTGTTTTGCACCCGCAGGCTTGGTTTTGAATTGAAAACAACATCACCATAGGTGCAGTTAGTCTAATTTTGATCCCCTTGATTCACCTTTTCCAATTATCAATAACGTGCTCATTGAATTTATGCTTGAAGTGGAAGAGTGTAGTTTCACTCATCCGGCTAAAACACAAAAAAAAAATCTTGACAAATGAATGCTCAACTTTATGAATGAATGAGGAATTTTTTGGAATATCTTTAAATCACTCCAGGGACTGGTGATTTATTAAATTAATAAAAAGCTTGATTTTAGCAATTTCTATGGTAAATTTGGAAGCATATTCGATGATTATGAGACTGTGCATTTTTTGTAGTTCAGGATTTGAAAATTGTTATTTATGCTTCAAATGGACAGTTAGTTGCGTGAATGGTTACATGGTGAACTGGTGGCTTCAATAAGATCCTTCTTTTGCTTGAAAGTCATTCTTGAATTATTTTCGCATATTCATTTGGACCAAGGGTATTAGCAGACAGCAGATTTTGTTAAACCAGCTAGAAAATTGCAGAAGATGTTTGTTCAACTGCAGCATTAACTGATGATGATTTTTCCAAAAGCAGGGCTTGACTCCTTATGAGAAGAAGAAGTATGTGTGGAAAATGCTTTATATCTACATGCTTGGTTATGATGTGGACGGTCACATGGAGGCAGTCTCTTTGATATCTGCACCAAAGTATCCAGAGAAACAGGTACTTTATTGCTTATATTTGATACTAATTATGGTGCTTATATATATATTTTTATAATTATTGGATTCACTGTTGTCTTATTGATTTTCTCATCACTAACATATGTGTCATTCTTGTTCTCAATATTTGATAAATCTTTCTTGCATTCATTACAACAACAACAAAAGCCTTAATCCCACTAAGTGGGGCCGGCTACATGAATCCTTTTTCTCCATTGCGTCCTATTTAGCGTCAAATTTTCGTTTAATTCTAATAAATTAAGATCATTTTATGCAATAAGCCCAAGTTTTCCTAGGTCTACCGCCTTTCTTAACATAAGTTGTATTTAAACATCTACTCTCCTAATCGGATCATCAGTGGTCGACGTTTAATGCGACCAAACCATCTAAGGCGACTTCTCAATTTTATCCGTCATCAGTAACTCCAACCCTATTACGATATATTCATTTCGCATTTTGCCTCTAAGTGTAAAACCACTCATCCACCTAATCATTCTCATTTCGGCAACACTTAACTTAACATTATGTTTCTCTTTTAACTACTAAACATTCAAGACCATAGAGTATCAAGGTCTCACCACCATCTTATAAAATTTTCCTTTCAAGCCTAAGCGTACTTTTCTATCACACAAAGGCCGACGCATTCCTCCACTTCAACCAACCAGCCTCGACCCTACTATTAACATCCCCATCTATATCACCATCGCTTTCGAACAATGGACCCGAGATATCTAAATCGTTCACACCTTTTAATACCATCACCCAAAGTTACACTTCGTCACTCGTACCTACTATTACTAAAATTACATTCCATGTATTCCGCCTTAGTTCTACTCAAACGAAGACCTTTAATTTCTCGAATGTAGACATCCATAATTCAAGTTTTACCCGGACTTTTTTCTCTTGTCTTATCCAAAAGGAGGATATCATCGCAAAAAGCATACACCAAGGTACATCCTCTTGTAAATGGCCAAGAAGACCATCCATAAATAAAGCAAAAGATATGGGCTTAAAGCCGATCCTTGATTTAAACCAAATGTAGTAGTCAGGAGAAATACTGGTCAATCCTCCTTTAGCTCGAACACATATATAATAACAGCATACATATCTTTAATGACTCCGAATATAAGTCATATCAACACCTTTCTTCTCAAGGACTCTCCAGCACGATCTCTAGAACCTTATCGTAAGCTTTTCTAAATCAATAAAAATCAAATGTAGATCCTCCTTATTATCTCTCGTACTTCTCCATCAAACCTCTCTCAATAAATGAATAGTCCCATGGTAACACTGCCCGTATAAATCCAAATTCGATTATGAGAAATCTTCGTAATACGTCTAACCTATGTTCAATTACCCTCTCCCATAATTTTAAAGATGACACATCAATTTAATTCATCTATAATTTGCACACTCTTTGCATCTCCTTTATTCTGTACCTGTGGACCAAAATGCTCTTTCTCCAATTTCTGTGCATCTTTTTAGCTTTTAAAATAATATTAAAAAGTTTAGTAAGCCAGAAACCCCCATATCACCAAAACATTTCCACACTTCAATCGGGGATATCATTAGGTCCTACAAACACTTTCCTCGTTTCCTTTAAAGCTTCATCAACTTCTTTTTTACTAATGCCATCCCGTAAAAATGAAAAGTTTTATTATTATTAACGATATTAAGATCACAAGTCGATTGTACTTTCAAGATCATCATTGCTTTATCAAAATAACTCACCCACCTATTAATATCTTTTTCTAAAAAGCATTTCGATTTTCATCTTTAATACACTTTACTTCGAGTTAAATCTTTAATTTTCTTTTCTCTTTGCTTCGTTGCTTTATACATATATTTTTTCACCTTCCTTAATATCTACGGCAGCATCACTGTTGCACTTTGGCCACAGATTATTCTACACTTCGCGCCGTTTTATATTTTTCCTACTTTCACGTTTTACATTTAAACCAATTTTTATAACATAACTTCTTATATTTTATCTTTTCGTACATTATTATTCCACCACCAACTATTTTTATTTATAAAAACTTTTTCTTTTTCGATTCTTCAAGACATCTTTTACCACTGTTTAATAAAAGAGCGTTTAATTTTTCCCACATAACATTCGTCTTCTGGCGAACATCCCAAATATTTAAATTCGAATTTTACTCATAAAAATAATTTTATTTCAAGGCTTTGCGCTGCCTCATCTAATTCTACGACGTTTAATCCAAAATATTCTTTATTTTACAACTCTTTATCTTAAAATCTAACTAATAATCGGACAAGCGTGCGCATTTAATCGCTCACTGGAATCTAATCTTTACAATCCTTACAATCTCGACGATCTCTTCTTCTCATGTTCAAATAATCAATTCGCGTTTTATTGTGATCCATTCTTTAGGCACAAGACGTTTACCCTTTTCGAATAAAGACAAGAATAATCATATCATACGCTAAAAGAAAATCTAAAACGCCTTTCCTTCTTCATTAATCGCTCCATAACCGTAAATACCTACGAATATTTCCATAACCGTAAAGAAATCTAAAAATTACTTTTCGCATTCATTGTTGTAAAAAAAATAGGTTGAAAATAAATCTTAACTGGATTCCAAATAAAACTAATTTATTTATGTAGCTATCATCGCCGTATGATTAAGGCTTTTTTTGTAGAACGTTTCTCCTATTTTGCTTTTGAAGAAGAAAGAAAAATAAAAGAATAGATTTTGGTTTATGCATTTTTTTGTTAGAAAAGTCTCACCTCTAACATGCAGCCCATTTACCTTGAGCTCTTAATTTATTTTTTCTACCCGTTAATATCAACTGAAAGATTGGTTATGCTGATTAGAGCTATACTAGGATGTTGATGAAATTAGTTCCTGTTGGGTAGGGTATACCGAGCCAGGCTGATCCTAGCAATTGTTTGTTCAACTTTGATTTGATTATTCTTAATTGAGTTCGAGCATTATAGCTTGATAATTTTTATTTTATCAAGATCATGCTGCTTGAACTTGATCAAACTTGCTTTGATGGTGGCGGGATGTGTTTGATGAAGCCAAAATTATCTTTCTATTCAACTTTTGCATCTTAATTTTAGTCTATCATGTTCAGATTGCTTGTGATCCAAAATCATTTTGCATTTTTTTAACCAGAAAATCCAAACCGATACTGCAACGGTGCAAAGCAAGAGAACAAATATATTATAAAATTTTCTTTGAAGTGGTTTCCAATTTACTTACATGCTTAATTGTACGTGCCTTTTGCAGTGTCTAAAAGATGGAAACAAGATTTATTTAGGAAATATAATCCCATACCTTATAAACAATAGCATATCTAATTTAAAAGCTGCAACGAACGTGTCCTCGAGATGGTAACCACTTTTATAACCTCGAGATGTTATGTGTCTGGCTTCCTAAATTTTTGTTCACTTTTGCTAAAGTATCGAATAAAGTGGCTATAAATGAGTCATAACCATGGAGGGTTGAGCTGTGCATTACACGAAGAAGACATGTTGATAAAAAATGGTTACAACACTACTTTTGCTATTTTACTTTTATCTGTAGAATAAACTGAGCTGACTGAGTTGCCACTTTCACAGTGGGTAAACAAAGAACACATTTACAGACTATCTCGTCTGGTTTGGGATGACTTATAGCTGCGGCGGTATTTTTGAAAACGCCGCAAAGATCTGTTCGAATCGCGTTTGACGAACTTTATCGAAACTCCGTTTTCATTTTTCTGTTGCAAGCCGACCGCGAGGGGACCCCTGCAGTCCGCTTTTTCGTTCGTGTTTCAGGCTTCGAATTACCTCTGTAACCCTCATCTCATTCGCAATTGTTCCCTTACAAGTCGCCCTAGCTCTCTCACGGTACGTGTTGCCCGGCTCTCCTCCTTCCTCCTCCCTCCTTTGAACCGAGAAGCCAAGGTAAAAAATTCTACTTCTACTTCTCTGTTTTATCTCTTCTGGCCATCACTTTAAAGAGGTCTTCTGCTGTGATTCCCTGGATTTGTTCCCTTACGAGTCGCCCTAGCTCTCTCTACCGTGCCGCTCCTCCTTCCTCCTTCCTCCTTCGAACTGATTGCAGATTAAACTTTTCGGAAGTAGCACTGATCTGGGTTTTAGCACCTGTATTGTGTGATCTGTGAATTTCGTTCTTCGTTTTCTGCTGTATTGTTTGCGGCCTTTGAAACCTATTCTTATTCAGAAATACAACAGGGGACTGGATATAAGTTGAAGGCCGAGTGGAGTTTCTGTGGTTGCGGAACTGAAACTTCTTCTTTATTGAACGATGCAATAAGTGTTGTGGCTTTAGTTTGTGGTATTTGACACTGAGACTCACGCTGTTGTTAAAAATGATCAGTAAATTCTAGTTTTGAAATCCCTCTTACATTTTACTGTAATGCAAGCATGCAAAATAGGTGAATGCTACATAGCTGGTAAATACCTTGATAATTTATTCTGAAGCCTGAGATTGAATTCTTCCTATATCAAAATGTTTAGGGATTTCATCATATCTGTTACAGAAAATGAGTAATTCTTATGGAGCTATTTCTCCTGATTCTTCTTTGCTTGGACACCTGGGATTTTCATATTGTTTCTAACTAATGTACTGCTACATGTTTAAAATTGCTGCAAAAGAAACTGGAGTTCACGTCTTATTTTATGTCTGTTCTTTATGCAAAAACAATCTGAACTATTCTACTTCCGCTTGGTTGATTGTGCGTGAAAGTAGTAGGCTGTTGTAATTGTCTCCCTTGTACCAAGCATTGCCCTGTTCTAGTATTATTTGATAAGTAATAACTGAGATAAAGGGAAGTTCATCTTAACTGAAGCTTAAAGATCCTGTGCATTCTTGTTTATAAACTTCCTATCACTAGTCACCAAATACACCTTTTCTAATGGAGTGTTATATTATATTAGATAATCTCATTATGGAGTGGTGACAAATTATTAATATTTGAGCTGTTAAGTAAATTTGAAATGCTCACTTTTAGAATCTTATCTATGTATTTAATATTTGACTGTCATTGCCATTTGTTTCCATAGGTGAACCTAAGGGCTTTAAATATCCCCGACAGCATTTCTATTAACATAAATATGCATCCTAACTTATTTCAGAGATTTTTTTTATGATGTTTTACTTTCAAAGTGCTCTCATACTTCTCAAATGAACTTTAAATGGAAAGAATTATAATGTCACACTAGCTTGCTGATATTATTGGGAAACTGAGTGTTTTCTCTTATATTTCCCACTAAAGAAGCACTATTTTGGTCTCTTTTAGGTTTTCATTGCATTTTTACCTTGTAATTCATTCACTAAAAGGATAAAATTGATATGATACTGATTCAAAGCTCATCTAATATGTTGGCCTGTGTTTACTTTGTTTGTTTGTGATATACTTGTTGTTGTTTCATCCAGAATTCTATAAGTGGGTTCATGTAGCTGCACATTGGCAATTCCTGTTAGCTGTGGTTTTACATTGGCAGTTATGTGAATGTTGGTTTTGGGAGCAAAATGGTAACTCTTTGTTCATAAATTTTATATTAACATGTTCTTTTGTCTGTTGATTAGCGCCCTGTGATCTTCTATGGTGTTGAAGGATAATAGTGCATATAATGCACCAAAGTGATGTTTTGAAGTAATATGAGAGTTGGATCTTTTATGTTGTTTTGAAGCAGCTTGGATGGCCTAAGGGCAACCGTCGCAACTTGGATAATAGTGCGAGCTTTTCTTTATATCGACTTGGATGGCTCACGGGCAACCGCTGCTAGCAAAATTCTGAACTTGCAATTACTGCAATTGTGCAGTTTTTACTTTATTAGAAAAGGAATTTGTAATAATTGTAACTTTAGGGTGTTTGACGTTGTTGACCTCATTTTTGATGAGGTCTTCTCTTCTTCTTTTAGTACTTAGGATCTAGCCTTAGGCTTTTCCTTTGACTATCTTAGAGGACTAGAATTGGGATCCACCACCTTTTAGAAATTCAAACCACTTCTTAACTCCCCGCAAACTCCACAAACTCGACCGTAGACCCCTAATCACCTAGAGGGTTGAAATCAAATGTGGAAGTTTAAAGGATGGGTTCCTATAGTGACTCTTCGGCCTTAGGATCGCCCAGGCGGCCTGGTCTCAGTGAAGGGGCCGACTTACACACACACTACACTCATACACTACACTTGCACACACCTCCTAAAACCACACCCATACCTAACTCGACCTCCCCGACTCATGTAGGTGATTCACATGGATGGTCCTTAACCCCTAAGCCCTCGCTAAGAGGTCGGGAACAACATAGTGAATGCCTCAAAAGAGTCCCTTCATGGCTCATGTGGGCTTGATATGGCTTCATGGCTCAACCAAAATGATTTTATTCCACTTATATTCACCCAATCTTCAATTTTCCAAATTTTCAATTTTCGACCTCCGGACCCTACACCCGCTTAACTCTACCCAAAACCCTCGAAACTACTCAAATTTCTCAAAAATTTCCAAATCACCCAAAATTCTCCAAAATCATTCCTAAACATTTCTCTCCACTCAAATTGACCATCCATACCCAAAAATATCAAAAATTCCAAAAATACCTCCCAATACCCTCCAAATACCCAAAATACTCCTCTTGACCCAAAAATCCAAAAATTCAGAAAATTCCCAGAAAATTCCAGAAAATCCCAAATATTCCCAATTTCATTTTGTTCAACTACACCATGGGCCAGTTTTGTCAATTTACCCCACTTTTATCAAAACCCCCACTTGACCCATTTTAACCCAAAGTGAACCCAATGTCAAACCAAGCCTACCCAATTGACCCAAATTCTGGTCCAATTCAATTCTAAACTTTAGTTCAACATTCCCAACACCAATCTAGACCAAATCCAAGTTCAATTTGATTGACATTTGGATCCAATTTTACTTTTGGCCTTAAAGCCCAATTTGGACCCATGACCCAAACCTAACCCAAACTCACCCAATTCAACTCCAATTAACCCCAAATCTTTTCTAAACCTTTCTTAACATCTCTACAAACAAAACACTAACATGATTTGCCCAACATTTAAGCCCAAACCCCACTTAAATTCAACCCAAAACCAAAAAGCCCAATTTTGACCTAAACCCAAACCTAACCCAAATAAGCCCAAACCCCAAAATCAAAGCCCAACCAAAGTCAAAACCTCTTTGAAACACTCCCATAAACATTTCCCAACATTAATTTTACATCAATTTCAACCCTAGCCCAACATTGGCCCAAGTTAGCCCAATTCGACCTATATTGGCTCATTCACCAAAGAAGCCCAAATTCAACCCAATTCAAACCCAAATCACTCCCAATTTGCTCCAAGTCACTCATGACACATCCATGAGCTAAACCCAACAATTATTTGGCCCAAGCCTTTACTAAAATTCCATCCTAAAATCCATTTTAAAATCCAAAAGCCCACTTCCCTAAACCTTCCTAAAAGCCCATTTCCACCAAATACAAAAGCCCAAAATTGGCCCTAAAGCCCACATGACATTTCCATTTGCCATCCATTTAATCAAAGCCATTCCCTAAGTTATAATCCCATCATCAAATAATTCCAAATCAAGCCTCATGCCAAATCACCCCTAAATACCAAAATTTTTCTTAAATCCATTTCCATGAAATCGACTTCGACTTTTCCCAAGCCAAAGGTGAGCCATGAAGCCATGCATGAGCCACATGGAAGCCATGAGAGCCTCTTTACATGTCACCATGCCATTTTGGGCAAAAGGAGGAGACTCTTTCCTTAATTCCTAAAGGTGATTAACCACTCCCATGATTCCACTAAATCTTGCTTAAGCTTAATCGTACTTGGATGGTGACCATTCCCCACTCGATTAAGCCGACCTAAATAACTTTCTATTCAACTCTAAACCAGGCCTCGGGTGGTGCACCTAGCCCAAATGGAGGGGTCGACCAATTTGAGCCAAAATGAGCCCTCTCCCATTCCATTCTAATCCAAGCCTTTTACACATGGCATTTGCCAATCGCCTACACTAAACCCCGACCCCGACCCACTCGAACAAGATGGTGACCAATGCCCGGCCGGCCACCACCGTGTCGCCGGAAAACACCATGGCCGAGAGCTCACATGTGAGCCAACTTTGGAATTCTCCTCGCTGAGCCGCCCCATGCCCACTGGCCACCATGGCCGTTCTTCCCATGCCCAGCAGCACTCGATCCCAAGCCCTAACTCTCCTCGGGAGGCCCTCCACCCTCTCCTATTTAAACACCACCCCCTCACGGCCATAAGAGGAGAGTTGCACAAACCTTGCCGAAACTCGCCAAAATCGTTCCAAACCCTTCTCCACCCTGTAGAGCGAGCTTGATCCCAGAGGTCAATTCGCTCTAATCCCCACCGACAAAATCCAATTTCTCAACCGAAATTCCACCCAAAACCAGGACACTTCTCCACATCGGATCAATCCTCAAATCGATTGGTCCTACACCTTCACTCGTACCAAGAGAAGGTGTCCACCAAAGAAAGCCCCATCTCCAAGCCACCCGGCTGCTCCAGCCTCCAAGCTTTGTGATCGGCCGTGGTCGAAATCCTACCTGAGCAATTCACCGTACTAGGAGACTTCATTCGGAGCTTGTCGGGACGCAATCGAAGGTGACACAACCCTCGATCGAAGCCACACTTCTCCGAGCAAAGGTATGAGCTAATTCTTCATCCCGAGCTTCCGGAGATTCTCCATTTCAAATGCTTTAATTTTAATGCATGATCACCGTATGGATGTATTCGTCTCTTCAAGACGAATCCATAGAGCATAAGAACACGAAAATCCATCGAGTATCGAGCGAGATATTAGTGGATTTAGTGTGGACGGCTCTCGGCGAGGACGCTTGGGACGATGAATGGATGCCGTCCATTTAATACACGCGCGGACGGACGGCTCAGATTAGGTCGGATCGGCAGATGATACGCGGAAGGCGGGACCCGGGCTGCTGACTCAAGCGGCGGCGTCAAATGGGAGTGCACCACGCGGCACTTCGGAGATACTAAGGTTGACGCGGCGCCGACTCAGATAAATAGAAAATTAGGGATTTTCTGATTTATTTAATTCCCTAAACTTCAAAAATCCATAACTTTGTGTAGGAAAATCGTAAAAATAAAATAAAAATACCCTCTCGCTTCGCAAACGTAGGAGAATAATGTGGAAAAGAAATCATTTAATTTCATCAAGTATTTTATTTTTAATAATTTATTTACTCGCCTCGCATTATTTTAATTCTCCATGCATATAAGAAATTCACCATGGCATGTGACCATAGGGCTTTTGAAGCCTCTGAATTTGGGAACATTTCCCGAATTTTCCAAAGTCGAGGCCATCCCTATGAGAAGTTATCGATTTTTCAAATTCATGTTATCGTTTTCGAGTATTTTAATTCCAATAATTAGCATGTTGTGAAATAAATTCTAGAAAAATTTGGTGATGTCTCTTATGACCAGCAGGACCCTAAGAAAAATAGGTTTTGAGTTAACTCATTTAAAATAACCCTAATCGGCTTAAACACCCAAAATAGCATCCCTAATTAATTAGAGCTAACCATACATCAAATTGACTTGAAATCAATTCTCCACTGACCTTTAGGATCAGAGGAACCCACCATAAAAATTTGAAGTCAATCGACTTGGTTAGCCCTACTAAATGGGTCGATTAAGCCATTTAGTGCATTTAACTTTAAAAATTTATAACTTTCAAAATACTTTTTAAAAATTCACCAAATTGGTTTTGGAACCTCTCTGATATCAGGGAAATTTATGAAAATTAAAATTTCAATTTTCTAAAAAAGTTGATTTTTTGTATTATTTTAATATTTTAATAATTAAAAAAATAATAAAAATCATAAAAATAATAAAATTCACCAAAATGTCACATTTTGAATTTTAATCACTTAGGAACAAACCCCATATTTTTCTTAGGTCTATTTAATGAGATATTAAATTTTAAAGCCCTAAGGTAATTTAAAAATTAAAAAATACATTTTTTTGGCATTTTCACTAAAATAATTATAATAAATCATAGAAAAATTAGAAAATTGCAAAAATTGATTCTCTGATTTCCTTGATATCAGAGAGATTTTTAAAAAATATAAATATCATTTTTCAACCTTTATTTTAATTTTTAAATTAATTAATACTCCAAAACTTAAAATAATTATAATGAAAATAATATAATTAAAAAAATCACCAAAATTGGTCCAAGTGGTCCTCTGGTCATTAGGAATGTCTCATAATTTTCTTAAGGACAGAAACTTTCCCTTGGTCATATTATTAAATTTTTCTTGAAATTCTTATTTTCCACTAAAAATAATTATATAAATAAATTAAATACAGAAAAATCACATTTTCTCCTCTCATGTCTTTATTGGCATATGAGTGAAGTCACATAAAAATTTCAAGTTCATTCGAGCCCAATTTAGTGAGTTATGAAATTATTAAGCTCAAGGGTAAAATGGTAATTAAAAACTTTAACCCCTAATTAAAACTTTAGGTTTAATAAAAATTAACAAGTAAAATATATGATCCTAATATGATTTGGATGATTGAAATTTAAATAATTAAAGGGTAGAAACCCATTAAACAATTTAAAATAATTGAAATAAACCTTAATTAAATAATCGATTAAATTCGTAAGAATAATAAAATTGGAATTATTAAATAGGGATATTATTATTAGGAAGAGATTTATTCTTTAATTTAAAAAATCCCTAAATTAATCATTTCAATAATATTTAATTCCTAATTAAAAATGATAACTCAAATTTAAATTTTAAAATGTTAAAGGACTAATCATTAAATTAAATTAAAAAGTTAAATTATTAAACTCTTTTTAAATTTTCAATTAAATTAAAATTAAAAATAAAATTAAATTAAAGATTAAATTAAATTAAATAAAATAAATTAAAATAAAATAAAATAAATTAAATAAATTAAATTAAATTAAATTAAATAAATAAATTAAATTAAATTAAATTAAACTAAATTAAATTAAAAAATATTAAATTAAACAAATTAAATCAAATTAAATTAAATTAAATTAAATTAAATTAAATTAAATTAAATTAAATCAAATTAAATAAATAAATTAAGTTAAATTAAATTAAACTAAATTAAATTAAAACAAATTAAATTAAATTAAATTAAATTAAAACAAATTAAATTAAATTAAATTATATTAAATTAAATTAAATTAAAATTAAATCAAATTAAATTAAATTAAAGGAAATTAAATCAAATTAAACTAAATTAATTTAACATCAAATCAAACTAAATTCAATTAAATTAAATTAAATTAAAATTAAAATTAGATTAAATTAAATTAAAGTTAAATGAAATCGAATTAAATAACATTACCTAAGACATAAAGAAATTAAATATAAAGCAACTTCAACACTATTCCAAATTTAAACCCATTAACTTAAATTAAATCATTTCAACACCAATTCGCCTTCGAAAGCTTTGTTATTATAACTCCTAAACTTAACATTAAATGAAATGTTACTTCACCTATGTGATATTCAAATGTCCTAGTTCACTGAGCAAGATAACAACAAAACTCGAATTCCCGACGATTAATTCATTTGTATAATTAAATTCATTCGGACTTAAAACAATCCTGAAATATCGAAAAGATGTTTAGGATTTGTCTTAAGCACTTCCTCGATATGATAGGATGTTCATAAGAACAATCGAACTTAATTATTCTTCGATGAAGAAAATCGTCCTCAAACTAAAACACAAAGACCTAGACGTCATAGAAACGACTAACCATAGGATTAGGAATTTGGTAGAAAACCATAACCCTTCCCTTAGCCTTTACCTAGGAACTTGTTTAAATATTCTAATTGTGTTTTAAGTGCAGCTGGATGACGGGAAGACCCTCCGTGTAATCTTTTATTTTATCGCAATTTACATTATCGCAATTTCTTTAATCGCGTCGCACTTACTTTTTCGCATGATAAACAACTCGTTGCATGAAAACCCACACCTTTAGGATAGTCCCTAAAACCGAAACCAAAACTAAATTAAAGGTCATTACAAGATAAAATTCACCGCCACAACATTTCAAAATATAAAACAACTCAAAATTTAATCACAAACAGAACACAAAACTACAATTACAACTAAATTAAAACGTCCCGTTGGATGATCGGAATACCTCTGATGATGTAACCTACGTGTCGCTAACGGGATTTCCCACGGTCTAAATGAAAGTGTGGAACTCATTCAACCGAGCTTAGCAAATTCATCTCGACTAAGTGAATCCGATAAAAATAACGATGCCGAAGGATGAAACCGCGGAATCTTAACCGTGTCGTTATAATTAACTTTAAGATTTGTTTTAATTAAAACACAAAAACACTTGGAAATTAAGACTTCTCTAAACCAAAACACTTCTCTCATCTCCCGATTTATGACTTCTAAAACTAAACCTCCGCAACAACAAGGAGCTTCGAGCATGGTGGGCAAGCACGACCATCGTCGTCACAGAAACTCGAATCTACATCACAGAAAATTTCCTAGAATTAAACAACAAAGCCATAGGACTTCGAGGTAGTTTGCTTAGTGCAACATAAATCCTCAACCTTTTGTTAGTGCATTCGTATCTGCAAATTAAGCCCTAACCGGCCTTAGGATTCCGAGGTAGCCGTCCGATACGACATAAACCCTCACATCTTCCGTGCCATTTCGTATGATCATGTCATACGGATATAAGTCCTAATTAACTAAAACCGGCAAGATCAAAACATTAAATAAACATTAGGACTTTCCTAAATCCAAGCCAAACAATAAGATAGCTGGAAATTACCGAAGTTCGTTTCGAATCCGTAATTTCTCCTACTTTTCTTCCTTCGAATTCCCAAAACAAAATGTTCCAAACTCGATCCATTCCCCGTCGAAATTCCAAAATTCAATCTTTTCAAAACTTAAACTTCGAAATTTCTGAGAGCGTAACTACCGATTATTATCGAGAGTTTTCTTAGGTGATTCCCGTCACTTAAGATGTAATTAACTATAGTGGCTCGCCCTTATAAGGAATTTTAAAGAACCCGTGTAATATAAATCCCGTTTAATGTTTTTCATATTAGCTAGTGGAATTTGTCGGCACATAAAATTGGTTCGCCGACCAAACGGATGTCACAAATCTTTTAGTTTATTTAATCGAGCCCCACCATCAAGCAAGCTTGTCTATCCTTAGGGATAGATACACGGCTCAGAAGTGCGTGCTCGTTTATATAAACTATTCTGGGATGCGAGATCGCTTGATTTCATATCTTAAAATTTTCAAATTTAAAATTATTTTCAAAATCAAATACTACTTTTCAAATTATATATATTTAAACTAAATTTAAAATCTTAAAATTCACCGACAATTTCTGTTAGGCGACCCCTTTTCTAAATACAACACACCGCTAAAAATAATGCCGACATATTTCCGCGACTCCGCCTGGGAAAATTCCTCTCTCCATTTTTAATCGACAATTCTCGCTTTCAAAATCTGTAGTGTATCCATGTCCTCATGGATCAAGCTATCCTTCTTTCCGTTGGAATACTATGTTCATTTCTACCTCGAACAAGTATAGCCAACATTCTCTCGGATTTAGGAGCCACCGCTAGACACCCCTAAACAGAGAGGTTCCGAGATCCTTCTACCTCATTTCGAGGTGGGGTAGACCCCCAATCAGTGTTAGTTTAAGAGTAATCCTTCGAGTCGAGAAGTCTTGCATAAGACTTTCTTTTCCTTTCCAACTCGAATCGGATTCCCTACCTTCTCTACACCTTCGAACATTTCGTTCTAAACAAACAAACCCTTTAATGAATGACTCTTTTAACAAATAACTCCTTCTTATAAATACATGAACAAGAATGTGTTCGACTCTTTCAATTCCTTTCTTTTCGTCCCGATGAGAAGAAGCATAACTCGGGACCGACAATTAGATCCGCCCCGCGAAATGGAGGCCCCAAAGCTGATTTTCTCCTTCACCAATGGACTCGACTTCGCCGTTTACAAGGACGAGCCGCCCGACAATGGGATCATCCGGTTTGGACAAGGATTCGAGAACACAAATGTCAAGATCACCGACGTTTCCCTTTTCGCATCGACAAACAAGGTATCCGAAGCTAAGAAGCCGCCGATCGAGTTCAACCTCAGTCAACCCAAGAGTTTCCTCCCCCGCAAAAGATCCCGACCGAGAGGAGTACCGCCGTCCGCAGAGGACCGTTCTTGCTACCTCCACCGGTCTAGTCGTCTCCGCACCTACCCCGGCTTCCGCCGATTAAAGGAGAAGGAAATCCGTAACTATGGTGAACCCGCTACCGTGGAGGGTACGTACTTTCCCGCGAGACCTTCCGTTTTTGAAACCGGGTCCAACTCAAGAATTCCATCACTAACACGGACCCAAAGAAGGAACAGAAGTAGAAGATCGCCGTGAAGGCCGTAGCCGCCGAAGTCGCTTTCCGGAGGAAATCCCGTAAATCCCCGAGTACACACCACTACCCGAATACATACCATTGCCCGAAGATACACCCTTTTTGGAAGGAAGTAGATTCCATCCCCTTTCCGCCGCAGCTCGATGAGGAAAATGTCCGCAGGATTGTTTCTACATTACCTCGACCAAGCATACTACGACGACAACAGTAAAGAAAAGGGCTAGGATCACGCCATTTACCCGACTACGAGCCGTGATCGAGAAGCTAAGCAAAGAAAGAGAAATGCCCCGTATCGGAGATTCTAAGAAGAATAGGCGGGTGCCGCCAAATCCCGTCTCGGGCCACGAGTAGAACCCGTCATCGTTACGTAAAAGCCAAATAAAAGGATGAAGGCTAGTCCGCCTATCGTTGTTTCGTGGTCGCAGACAGTGAGGATACCACCTTCCAGCATTCGGCCGACTGCACCATCCGGTCCTAGCACCTTCCGCCGCTAGAAGGATGGTATGGCGTCCCACTACCGGACAACTAAGATCGAAACAACAGCCCGAGAAGGAAAGTCTCGTCAGAGACTCGAATCCGAAGAAAGCGCCACCGCAAAGAAGGGGACTCGCGAGAAGGGAACCCCGCAGCCTATCGCACGACAACCGCGAGGATGCACATAAGAGACCGCTAGAGGACGCTATGGAAAAGTCGAGGACCGATATTCGACGACTAGCAAAAGAAAGGGAAGAGAAATTCGGAGATGAGATCGATTCATCTGAATTCATGGACGATGAGTATGCGTAAATCAACATGGTCGAAACACGAGCTTCGTCGCCTTCACAAGGTGCTCCCGCAACTCGCAGAAGAGAGGAGCCGAAGTGATGAGAAGACAGCCTTCAAGAGAAAGACGATACGATCGCCCAAATGGCGAAGAGGATGGAAGAGATGGTCGTAGCCCTAGCCACTCTCCAAAGTCAAGTGCAACCCCAAAGAGAAACACCCCCGCAGGTCATTCACATCATGGACGGAGGAAAGGAGATTACATCCGTCAACTGGGATGATCACCTAAAGAAAGATACAACACAAAGTATGATTCCCGTAAAAGGATATCAAAAGCTTCGTGGAACAAGCAAGTGCGAGAAGCCTTAGCACAATCAAAGAGCGGGACATCCATTCTGGACGGCAGACCTTACCCGGAAGAATTCGACGCCGTCCAATACCCAAAAGGCTTCGTACCACCTCTCGTTCAAGACCTTCGATGGAACCGGAACCCCCGACAACATGTCGCACACTTTCGTGCCGCTTGTTGCAATGCCGGCGAGAGCGATGCATTACTCTTCCGACGAGCTCGTCGCCAGCTCGTCGTGGATCGCCTCGATCGGTACGCGAATTACCGAATGGTTCAGCTGAAGACGTTCTCGTAACTAGAAAACCTTTTCATCAAGCGATTCGCCGGAGCTCAAGCACCACATCACTATAGGTGATTTAGTGGTAGAGAAGCGTAAGCCGAACGAAACTTTGGTGGATTACATACTTCGATGGAGGAACTTAAGCATGAAGTGTGAACCACAATTACAAGAACAACATGCAATCGACATCTTACTTAAAAGCATTCACGGCCCGATAAGCACTTCTCCTCAAAGGATTCACTATTAAGACTTTCGAGAAGTTGTTAAGCAAGGCCGGAGCTTGCAAGAGGAGGCGAAGCAATTAAATTTCGCCGACAAGACAGTACAAGCAAAAGCCCGCGAAGACTTTTGAAAAGAAATCCGGATCGTTGCAGCTAGCCGACAAAGGCAAGCAACCGATACAAATATCGTCCGAACGGCCACAAGCAACCTCAACAGAATTACCAACGAACTCCCGACCCAGCTATCACCATCTCCACAAGATGAACAACCGCCTCGTCCGCAACGTACATTAAGGGAGCTTCTGAGCAGTGGAATATCCATTCAAGAATGAAGCAAGTGCCGAAAATGTTCCGTAGTCCGATGAAGACTCCGCATTTCCACCGCTGCAGCCTAAGAGACCGAAGAAGTCAACAAGAAAGGTGATCCCAACTTTCGCCCTTATCACCGGATGCTCGGACACAAGATAGAAGATTGCATTACCTTCAAAAGTCGGCTCAACGACAACCTTCGGAAAGGGAATATAACAATCCTGAAGGAGTACATGAAGGAACCCCAAAAAGGAGGTTCCGTCAATGTTGTCTCGACTTATCCCATCGTTCCCATAGATCCCTATACAACTGACGATGGATGGACTACCGCTCGGACGAGGTCTTCAAAAAGATTTTAGACAAAGATCCAAACCGCTTCGTGCGAGCTTCAATTCAAAGTTCGAAACCCGCTAAGCCGACACCGTCACTTGCGATGGAAGAACCACCTCAACAGGAGACGATCGAAGAGAAGAAGAAAATCAACGAAGAAGAAAGGACCGAGGCTCCTAAGGCTGGATTAGGGGCCGCTTATCCTAAGATAGTTGTTTCGGATTCGGGAGAAATCCCTCGAACCCCCGACTCGTATGATTATCCGCTCACTTCGGTGGGATCTTATAATGATAAGGGTGATGGCGTTGGCTACGTTTTGATTGTTTCTAACGATTACGTAACTAGCGACAATCCGGACATCGATTTCGATACAAATGACAATTCTCAAATCATACACAATCTCGACGATCACGATGACGAAGAAGACATCCACCAAGGAGGCTACGAGAGTTCAATAAGCAATGAATCCATTCGCGAGTTTCGAGGAGCTCCAACTACAATAGAGTTAGAGCCTTCGTACTCCGAAGCTAATCCGAAGAACCCGTCATTCCGATTCAGAAGAAACACCAAGCAAGCTCAACACTAGATTCAAAGGAAATTACGTAAGTTAACTTAAGAAGTGGAAGAGTCCTACCTCCGAGAATGGGTCCAAAGGACAAAGGAAAGGTGTGGTCGTTCAAGAAGAACCAACCCCGCAGAAGAAATACCCATTCAAGAAGAAGCCGAGATACATGGAAATAAAGTGACTACAACGTGCTAGCCCATCTTAGGAAACTACCACCAAACCGAGCATCTACGACGCTCTCATCTTATCAAAGGAGATGAGAGAAGCTCGATCAAGGCCTTACTTCGATCCGGAAATTTGTTGGCTCAAATGGCCGGAGATTCCTTAGATGAGGTTTGCTCGTTAAAGGAACAAGCCGAGGTGTTACCTTCACTGACAATGACCTACTACTGGGGACAGCTGCACCACAACCGACCGTTGTACATTTCGCCATAATTGGGAAGTTTACGCTCTCCGCAGTATCGTGGATCCAGGAGCATCAATCAATATAATGAGTCTTCGAACACTAAGATATTTGGAAATCGATGCCCGCGAGCTCGAAGCCGACAAAATGTTATTAAGAGGATTCAACCGTAAAGGAGAAAGAGCCCTCGGATCGATAACACTACTAATGAAGACCGGTGACTTAGCAAAGACAACCGCAAAATTTCACATAATCGATTCGAAACATCGTTCAACGCTCTATCTGGGCCGACCATGGATACATGAAAACAAGATGGTACCATCATCTCTACACCAAGTGCATCAAATACTACGATGCGAGGGAACAAAGGCATCTAAGGTGACTTACAACCATTCTCCGTACATGAAATTGGAATCCATGAAGATGCAACTTATTATGCACCACCGAAGAAAACAATTTTCTCCAGAGATACCATGACAAATGAAGCAAAGAAAGTTCGAGACAACGAAGAACCTGAAGTTCTAGTCCAACAGCTCACTCACCACTCCCTTACGGCGAGATGGTGAAGGTTTCTCCACAACTCGCATCCGAGGTCGAGGCCGGGACGAGGTCGTGGTAGAGACGTTAGGAAAGTTGGACAGAGGAAACCAGCCATCAATGTTGATTGGGAAGACAGTTCTGAAGAAGAAAAGGAAATCAAACAAGAAGCAACGACAATAAGTCGGAAAAAGCCGCAATTCAAGATCTCTCTCGAAGATGAGAAGAATGAAGAATATAAATCGATGTACGAGAAGATTAACCACTATGTACATACTATGACCCTGACCCCGATCCATTCTAATAAGATCGAGGGTATGGTGGTCAAAGAGGTACGTAGCGGCGGTGCAAAGCCAATCAAATTCTACCATGGTGCTACTTCCTCCAAAACTGAGAATAATGTACACTAAGATGTCACTTCATCGAATTAATGGAATTACCTTTTGAGTGGTATTCTCCCCGTGTTCAAAATTTAATTCAACAAGTGGTTTCTTACCTCGACAATGGACAAAAGGCCAATCACAACATTTTGAAAAGTTATGGAATAACTCCGTCGTCCACCCAATTCAAAGCATGGACTCGGATTCGGACAAGCAGATCAGCTGACGATACCGAATTTTGTTTGGTTGTCACTTGCGAATCTAATGAAAACCGCATGGAAACCACAGAAGAATTCGAAGATTCACAAATCGGAGACGCTCCACCGTAATTCGAAGAAGAAATTAAATCTACAATAGATGAGTTAACGGAAGTTAACTTAGGTACTAGCCGAAGAGCCTCGTACCTACCTTTGTTAGCTCCTTACTCAATAAAGAAGACTCCGAAGAAATAATCAAGTTATTAATGGAATTTAAAGACTCGTTTTGCTTGGAACTACGATGAGATGCCGTGATTAGCTCCGCAGGTCGCAGTCCATAAGCTAGGAGTGGATCCTACTTCTGTCCCAGCCGACAAGGTCCCAGTAAGAATGCGTCTAGAAATTGAACAACAAGTCATAGCTCGAAGTTAAAAAGCTAATAGACGCTAAATTTGTCCGCGAAGAACAATACCCGACTTGGTTAGCCAATGTGGTGCCACGTGAAAGAAGAATGGTCGATCGAATTTGTGTGGACTTCGCAGATTTAAACAAGGCATGTCCAAAAGATGAATTCCCTCTACCGATCCTGAATTAATGATCGACATTGCTTCAACGCATGAAATATTCTCATTCATGGATGGATCTTCGTGATACAACCAGATAAAAATGACTCCGTAAGATGAAAAGCTTACAAGCATTCGTAACGCCGATCGGAGTATATTGCTACACAAAGGATGCCATTCTGACCGAAGAACGCAGGAGCAACATACCGTAGAGCGATGACAAGAATTTTCGATGATCTCATCCACAATCAAGTCGAATGCTACGTGGACGATGTGGTCATCAAAAGCAAAGTAAAGGACAACCACTTGTATGATTCGAGAATCGTTTTCGAACGATTAAGGCAATTTAACCTTAAGATGAATCCCTTAAAATGCGCCTTCGGCGTCACCTCCGGAAATTCTTAGGATTCGTCGTCCGACATCGTGGAATTGAAATCGACCCGAAAAGATTAAAGCTATCTTAGAAATGCCGCCTCCCAAAACCTTAAAACAACTACGATCTTTTCAAGGAAGTCGGCATATCTTCGACGCTTTATCTCGAACTTGTCGTAGGTGTCAGCCTTTCTCGCACTAGTTAAAAAGGACGCCAAATTTATTTCGGAAGAGAAATGCCAGTAGAGCCTTCGAGGACATTAAACAATATTTAATGACACCTCCCGTCTTAGCAGCCCCGGCCTCAGTGTAGACCGCCGATACTTTATACCGCGGCTTTAGACGACTCTCTCG